>VSDK01011774.1:189650-233066 GCA_009767595.1 Symbiodinium kawagutii
CACCGGGCGCGCGGGGGGCGAGGGCAGCGACTCCCAGCCGTCGTGGCCCACGGTTCGCACCTGTGGCCAGGAGGTGATGGTTGGTGGGTGGGTGGTATGTTGGTTGGGTGGGTGGGTGGGTGGTATGGTGGTTGGTATGATTAGTGGTTGGTATGATGGCTAGTGGTTGGTATGATGCTTGGGGTGGTGGTGATGGTTGATGTGAGGGAAATTGATTGAAATGAGCACACACTGGATGGGATAGGATGAATAGGTTCAAGAGATACAGCCTTTTGTCGGCCAATGGAGAGATGGTTCATGTGCCCACAAATATCATGGCAGTTTTAACTTGTTTTGAGTGCCCACTTTGGTGCTCGTTGCTTTTCAAGACTTGGCTACGTGGCTGCAGTTGGGGTCTGGCGAATACAAAAATGGATAACTTGCTAGTTGTAGCGCTCCACTTGTGTCCCAATGGACAGTGAACTTCCCAGAGTGACAACTCGACACTTAAGGCACCAAAAAGTCGCGTTGCAAGTGCTTTGCTGGGGCATCACTGTGTCCCATGGATTCCCCCAACTTTCGAACTTCTGGCGCATGTTTATAGCCGGTGACTTACCCTAAGCCGTGTTGCCTCCCATTAATTGTTCTTCTGGGGGTTTCCAGCATCATTGTAGATATTTGTCGGCTTTTCATCATTCTTAATCATTGCCTTCATCACTATGCACGAGCTTCCCATCAATATCCTCGAGTTGATTGGGTGACGATGGTTCATGGTGATTTGTCATGATTCATGACGATTCATGATGACTCATGATGATTCATGATCAAGTAGTGTCGGTAAATAGTACCGTAATCTCACAGTGGAGGCAATCGCATCTTACTGTTACTAGTTGTTGGCTCTCAAACATGTTTGCCAATTCTTGACCATTCTTACCTACCGCAATCCATCAGGAACTGTTGCTTTCCATCATTGACCACTACCATGTGATGTATAGTCAAGCACAGATCCTCCATTTGTCAACCACCATCAACAATTATCAACTAGTGCCAAAGATCTTCATCAACCACCAAGCATCATCAAGCAACATTATCCATCGCCACAATTGATCATTCCGAACCATCAACCACTATCAACCACCACTCAACCAATCCTCAACCAATCATCAACCAATGCTCGACCAATCCTATGACCAATCCTCAACCAATCCTATAACCACCACCAACCAATCATCAACCAATCCTCCAACCACCAACCATCCATGGCCATTCCCCCAGTTCCACTGGTGCCTGCGCCATATAGATCCTCCCAGGTGCGGGCCCAGGTCGCAGGCCGCCCACCCGGAGCTCCACCAACGTCCCCAGCTTCGCCTGAACCAGTGCAGAGAGGGGTTGCCGGTGCTGAGTGGTGCTTAGTTAGGAGCCAATCTCTGCCTCATGTTAACACATGTATGAATCATAGGAGATTTTACTGAAGGTTATATGGTTAATAATGGTTAGATAATGGTCAATATGCCAATAATGTTAACACATGTGAGTTAATTAGCTTTTCATGCGTGATGTTAACGGCAACATGAGTTAAATTGAGAGAATGGTTAAACATGTGCTTTTCATGTAATGTTCACCCCGGATCAAGAAAACCCGGGTTGATTCACAGGGGGTATCCCCTAAAAGCTTTGGTTTTCCATTCGAACGGTACCCCCCTTAATTCATCAACCTAGGGTTTATTAATCCTGGGTTAAGATTAATCTATTGACCCATCATGATCTTGGTGGATGGACTCTGAGTCAATGAACCAAAGATCCAATCATGAACCACCACTAACCTGATCACCATGAACCACTCATGATCCAATCATTAATTGGTAACAATGGTGATCATGATGAACCAATCACCTGATCACCATAAACCAATCATGATCCAACAAGCCCTTGTAGCCACTATTAACCATGAATAAGCCACTGTTCACCATTGTTGGTGGTTAACCATCTTTGGGTCATTCTTAACCAATGGTAACACTCGTCCTGCGCGCCTCTGGAGCGGATCTCACGAAGCGTTCAAAGGACGTCGTATCGGCCTGGTGATGCTCGAGCCGTGTACGCACGCGGCTAGCAACGGAAAATTGTGGAATCATAGGGGAAGAATCCTGGAAATGGATGATCAATGCCATGATCACCGTAAACCCATGGCTTTAAACTTGGTGATCATGGGCATAGACTCGTCAGTTTCACCATGGAGATCGTGGGTTTGAACCATTAACCACTAACCACAACCATAAACATGAACCATACCCACGAACCATACCACTAACACAAGCATTCACCATCACCATACCATTACCATTCACCTACACCAAACCATGAACCATAACTATTCACCATCGACCATATGATTTCACCAACTATATTAATCATAGTATGTTTAATTAACCATATGCTCAATTAACCATAATTGATTACATATATATATATATGTATATATCAACCACATGATTCACGTTAGAACTATCAATAGTATGGTAATATAGTTAACCATATTAAAACCCATATCTATATATCATTAAAAAATATCAATTCACCATATATTATAATTTATAAGACCCACATTTATATATTAACCATATTAATCAGCCATATCAACAGAACTATATGATTAACCATATTTATATACTAACTATATGAACCATATTTAATAACACAATATATGAACCATTAGAACCTATGCTTATTAACCATATGAACCATCCCCCAGCTTGGGGACGCCCAGCCGGACCCCATCACCTCCTCGGTATCGCCTTGCCTCCCGCAGCTCGACCACATAGGCGGCGGCCTGAAGAACCGCCGGCCACCTGGGCAGGGGCTGCGGATGGGATCTCTGTATGAATCATGGGGATTTTACTGGTTAACCCTATACATGGGGATCTATATATGGGGATCGATTATAAACATTGTATGGTTACAATTAGATGGGATCTATATATGAAGGATTATGAATCATAGGGGATTTGAATGGACAATGAAGATGGTTAATGGTTAATAGTAGGATAATAGTAGGGATTATGATGAAGGTTGGTTAACCATAGGGATTATTAATCATAGGGATTTACCAAGGGATTTAATCATAATGAAAGTTATATGGTTAAATATGATTCAATATGGTTCATAATGGTGAAATAATGGTTAAATATGATTAAACACGAAGGTTATAATATGGTTAATGAAGGGCCTTTAATGGTTATGGTGGTTATGTGGTTCATAGTAGGTCAAATGTAGGTTTAATATTAATTATATTGAATCTATGTATGTTATATGGTTGATAATGGCTAGTAGTAGGGATTATAATAGACAATGAATAATCATATGAGTATGAGTGGATATTAATGAGCCAACTACTAGGGGATAAGTTCACCAACACTAATAGGTAGGGGATTAGAATGATTAATAATGGTTTATAATGAAGGTTTTATAGGGGATTATAATGGTTAATAGTTGGGATAAGGACCAACAAGAATGGCTAAGTTCGACTACCAAATGGTGGTTTCTCAAGTCATAGAGGTCCCCCAAATCATTCAACCTTAACCATTTATAGCAATAAACCAACCATAGCTTTGGGGCACCCCTATTTTGAGAAACCACTACATGTGCATATATAAATGATAGCATAAAGGAGCACCGTTCGAAGGGTAGAGCGGGATACCCCCTGGCTCGGCTCCTGGCTCACCAACAGCCAGATGAACTTGAGCTTAAACATATCAAACTATGAACTGCTTAAGTCTATAAACTGAACTATATCCAACTATAAACTAAAATATAATGAACTACTCAAGTCTCTAAACTGAACTATATCTTCAACTCTTTTCACTGCTTAAGCCTATGACTCTCATCTTAACTGCTTCAGCTTACCTTTAGTGAACATCTTATTGAAATAAACTGCTTAAGCATTTCTTAATACTAAGCTAACTAAGCTAACACGTGTATCCTTCAACTGAACTATTAAAAAATATCATGAACCTCTTTGTTCTTAACCATAGCTTCATCTCATTCCAACAAACTGCTTCAGCTTAACTTTTCCTCCCAGAACAGCTTCCCACGTGGCCTCACGGACAGCGCGAAGCCGTACTCGTCCGCAGGGTGCAGTTCCGGCGCCGCCGGGGGCGGCACTACCAGGCCGCTGGGGGAGCGCCAGGAGGGGACCGAGGTGAAACCTGGCGCCCGCGGGGTGGCTGGGTGAGTGAACCCCCTTGGGTGGTGGCCATCCTAAGCGGATGTGGTAAGGATCATAGCTGGTAAAGATGATTCTGAGTTGGGTGGTTTTTGTGGGATGATGTGGTTGATCAACCTTGAGTTGGGTGGTTTTTGTGGGATGATGTGGTTAACTAGCTTTGAGACGTATGGGAAGAATGCTAGTGAGTCATGAAACCATACAATCAACAACCAGTGATTCATGATGCATTAACAAACTTGGTGATAGATCAGGATTGACATAGCTTCTATATAGATATATAGTCAATATGGTGATTATATGGATAGTGAATCATAGTGGTTCAGCACCGTTGCCGATATTCCTGGTTGATAACTGCCCCAGATTTGGTGACTGGTGGAACTCTGGTGCACCCCCAAGCAGCTGCACACAAATAGCCAACGCACTTCACAGCTGGCAACAAAGAACATGATGGCCCATTGCGCATGAACCTAGCCTAGGCACTAATTCATCACAATGTGAGCAACTGAAACTGCTCAAGAAACATGTCTGGACGGTTGAAATTCCCAAGGGATGGGCTGGGACACCGGTGGCTGTGCGCCCTCGCAGCATCGCACCTTGCGTCAGGGCTGGGTCAGGTGGATAGACGTCCGCAGGCGGCGTCCAAGGCGGCCACGCTGGTTGCGTGATGGCCCCATGGTGCAGGGGCGGTACCACAGGAGGCACCGGTGGGCCCGGAGGGCCCACAGCAGGCGGGGGAAAGGATTTAGACAAAGAAATCGTGGAGGTGAAAGGCTTGGAATATCCTGGCGATCGCTGGCGATGGCGGTTTCCGTGGGCGTGGCCTCTCCGCAGTGGCTACAAGCTCTACGAAAAACAGTAGTCAACCGACTAATCACTTGTACGTACCGGGGAACACTAGTCTCTGGTAGTTGATCGGAGCTGGTTGTCCTCTACTTGAGATGTCGCCATCCCAAAAAAATTGTGATCGAGAAATCACTCAGGATCTCGGGTGGGACAAAATGCTGTTGAGAGAAAGGTGGTATGGGAAGTATAATCCACTCATTTTGTAGTTCCTGACATGTGTGGGGGTATAGAGGGCGCTACGGGCTCACAACTCCCTGATGGTTTTATGTTCAATATCACCCATATTCACCAACGTTTCATAGCCATTCGTGTTTCCAAATCATCGTGACCCTGGCTGACTTTGGTTAATGACTGGCAACTATGATCGAATTGATTGATGCAAGAAATTCCTACCACAATCGCTGGTTTTGATCTATTGCTGTTGCTCGTATCTCCAATGATTCATTGTCCATCTCATCAGCCACCATGACCATCCTTGCCAAGCATCACAACCCACCTATAAACCACTGAAAAAAACAAAACTTATGCCGAAATCATTTCACTTCCTATAAGCCACACCAACCACCTGGGCTTATCTTCTCCCAGATCTCACGGGGCCCGGCAACCAGCCGTCCTTCGTTTGAAGGGCTGGTGCTCAAACTCGGCCCTGCAGGTGGAGCAGCGCTGGAAACAGCCGGCGGTTTCTCGTCCTTCGACTGCCCCTGACATGCACGGCGCGGGGCAAGCGATTAAGCAAGGCCATCATGTTCATATGGGTGTGGGTATGATATGTGTATGGTTTGTATGCATATATATGTATATTCAATATATATATATATATGGGTGTGTGTACCATATGTGTAGACACATTCATATACTACATTACATACAAATCTTGTATATTGCAACACACGTGGGTCAAACCGCCCCAGTTCAAGTGTTGCAAAAACTGTCATGAGTAGATGTTGATTCTGTGGGTGACCGGGTGGTATAGCTGAGCGAGCCGTCTGAGCATTGGGGCAACATGTGTTTCTTTGATTTTCTCAATGATTACCTCGTGTTTTCAAAGCTGCGCATCAATCACATGAATTTCCCCAGCAAATAAAAACAAGGATGACACAAAATCTCTCAAAAATACATGGAATGTATTTGGGCTCAGCTCAGCTGCTTTCAATTGGTGCCAGATACGAGGAGTTGGCAGTGGCTGCGGTTGCTGCGGTTTCGGTTGCAGCCAGCAATTGCTTGTATTGTTACCAAACTTCTCAAGCCAACTATGACACCATGATTATTTCAAGATCCTCATGCAACGGCCCGGAGGATTACACCACAGCCCACAGCTGATGGCAGTCTCTGCAACAACAGACCTAGTACTGGCAACTGAATCACCGGTCCAAGTAGCCTACGCTGCTGACAATCAGTTTCGACCCGCGAAGCCATCGCCAGGCTTGACAACTAAGACTTCAGCGTCAGTTGTGTTGATCAGCTGACACACTCAATGTCTCAAATGGGGATTTCTTAAAATAGGGGTACATCCAGTTATTGTCCCGTTTATTGACCATTTACAGCAACAAGCCAACCATTGCTGGGGGGTCTCCTTATCCTTGAGAAGCACCCATGTTGCTGGTCCCATCCCCCCCCACATCTTAGCACCTGCCTGAGATGGCATGCACGGCTGAGAGGGATCGGATGCTTCAGACATGGTGTTGCACTCGGTGAAATACGACACACGTGCTTCATAGGAGGTGCCAATCTGTAAACCTCGAGCGCAGCTTTGACGCTGAGACTATGAATCCATAAAGATCCTATCTCTCTCTTGAGTTGAACATGTGATCTATAAGACTAAATATCTATATCTCTATACTATGTATTTATCGATGACCAAGAGGCAAGAGATTCACATGGGATGATGGTGGCCCAAAAATGGCAAGTCAAGGAGCTGTTCACCATGCAGCTCGAACAATTCAAATCCTGGGAGGCACGTGCCGGGTAGCAGCTTGCGAAGCTGGTTGTAGCTGGGGTCTTGTCCCAGGCAACAACCCTAGGGGAACGATTTGGGGAACGATTTGAGGATCCGAATCAAAGCTCTGAACGGATCTACAATTGCCAAAGATGCTGCAGTTAAAGGATCAAGACGCTGCTTGTCTATCAGGACCAATCTTATCATCCAACTTGCGATAAACACTACCTTAATCATCCTCATATCACATAAATCAACCATCCTGAAGTATCACACTAGAATATATATATATATATATAATCATTATTCTTGCTATATCAGTGACCGATCATCATCCTCAATCTGCCACTGCTTCCACCAAAACCAACGCTTGAACACTGGCGAGGATCGAAACGATTGCTGGTGCTCCCCAATTTTTTGGAGGTCACATCCACAGGCAACCAGTTGACCGCGGGCCCCCTTCCAGGAAGAGGACGCATCTCGACAGTATAGCCCACGGCTAAAACCAACGGTGACCAGTAGACCATGAGATTGCCGCGCTCCAACTCTTCTCCAGAGGAATCCTCAAGCGCGGCGAAAAATCTATGGTATATTGACATACATTTAGGTCATTTTGTAGGTAACTGTAGGTAAATGTAGGTTAAATATACCATACATGGAGCATCTGGGAAGGGGAACCCACACCCACAGCGATTCGTGGGCAATTCCTACCTATCAGGAATTCTTCAAATCAGTGATCCCAAGTCAGCACGCTCGTGGGGTTTACTCCATGCATTTGTTGCTAAACCCACGCTACTATGGTTATAGCTACAAAAACCTAGGATTGTTGAGCTAGTAGTAACCCAACTTCCCTGCATATCATTGGACCATCGCTAGGCCAATACACTGAGATCCCCTCATCATAGCCATGGTAGCATCATCAGCATCATTTGTAGTTGATTCTTCCAGCTCAGATTGCTAAAGTGTCGGCAATGGGTACCTTCCTGACAAGAAGTGCTATAGAAACATCCATACACCACTGACGAAACTCCTGTTGTGGACAATGGACATTCAATAATGAATCTACCAATTCAGTCTTCAACAGTTTTCAAAGGGATGATAATGAGGAAATTCCGGGCCTTTTGAGAGTTGCACCATGATGACAACCTCTCCTGACAAACAGCCAAAGTTTAGCAGTTTCTGAGGCCTTGAGTACTTTGGAAGTTAGGAGTGCAGTACATATACCTGCAGCCATTTAGATTTATGCTGCACGTATGTATATATACATTCATGTATCATATCTAGTCTATGTTGTTAAATGTACAGCGAAACACTAAAACTGGTTGATGGTTGCAAGCCCTCTGAAGATATTGCTCAACCAACCATCCCCAATAATTGCTAGTGCAAGCCAGAAAGAAAAACACATTTACTCAGAATTAAGTTCACTCGAAAAACACAAGAGACTAGAAAGACACTAAGTCTCTAAAATCACCTGGCCCGATTTTCAAACAGCCTCACGACTTGTTGTCCCCACGCACCTTGGTTGACAAATTCGGTGCCGGCAGGGCAGGCAGTGTGGCAGTCGACTCCATGCTGGGCTCTTTGGGCAGCAGCCGCGCGATCAAGGTGCCCTTCTCGTCCGCATAGGCGTGCGCCACGCGGCTCAGGAACCGCGACACCTCGCAGGTTCCCGGGAAGGTCACTGAGGCGAAGGAGGCGTTTTTCGCGTGAGCGACGATGGCGTTAAGGGCGCCCTGCTTGGAGAAGAACTTCATCAATTCGGATTCTTCCAAATCCTGAGGGAAGTTGGTTAGTGATGGTTGAGGGTTGATGGTTGGTTGATGGTGATGGTTGATGGTTGGTTGAGGGTTGCTTAGATGGTTCACTTATTGTTGTGGTTCACTCATGGTTTTTGTTTGGTTGGCAGGGCGGGAGGAGCGGGAAACATCGCGGAATCCTCAGGCAAACGATGGGTATGGTTGGTCCATGCTAATTTAATGATTTGATGGTAAATAGTTTGCTTATACTTTGTTATGATACAAATCATGGGTGATGAATAGCGGCTACGCAAGAACGCATATACGTATGTATATATCTTGAACATAGTATTAATGAAAACAACCTGATATTGACCATTGTGGTCAATATAAACAATCAACGATCAGTGCTCTATATCAACCTTCCGTAAACCATCAATGTAATCGGGGGACCCCCAGCACATCACATAATAGATGACCATCATCAGCATCATCAGCATCATCATCAACAAGAGACAATAATCAAACAAATTCACAAGTCCTGGACTTAGTTGACCGTTGTCACCTAGAACGACCACCACCACCACCACCACCATCATCATCATCATCATCATCATCATCATCATCATCATCCTAATTAGTCTGGTACTGAATCTTTGCCTGGTGGTCGTGCTGGAGGCAAAGATCCACACAAATGAACGCCCCCCTGTTCCAAAGATTTCCCAACTAATAACAATCATCATCATAGGCTTGTTACTTGCGAGGTACGGGGGATATTTAGTCTGAATTAAGGGCCGGGGAATGAGACCAAAAGCTGTTCAGACTTTGGACAAAACTTACCATCTATGTGGGTGTATCAATGGGTTTCAGCAGCCACTGTATCAGTCTCAGACTCATTTGGCAAACCTCCCAAGACCAACTTGTCGCCAAAGGCATGGCAAGGCAGTCTCAAGTTGGGCGCATTGCTGGCAACACACCCGTCGTCGCTGGAACTCGTGCGGGGCAGATCCAGCGAGAAGCAACCCAGGACTGTGCCTGCAGCACGGTCTGTAGATGCTAAGCATACCTGGCACAGGGAGCCGCTCCGACCATTTTTTGGTCGGTGCCCATGACGCAGTCTACAACTGCTCCCTGGAGAATAGTGAGGGGTCGATCATGATTGATGAAGAAGAATGGATGAGAATGGTTTGTAGAAATGGGCAGTAGTTGTTTGTAAAAACATATTGTGGTTAACAATAATGGTTCACAATAATGCTGAAGCGTGGCCATGACACTGGAGAGTCATGGTGAACATGTTGAGGTTTAATGCACAAGAGCAGTTCTATTCCAACGGTGTTTATTGTGCTGGTTGATGGCTGAACCACGACCACCCCGGCGAGACAGGTTCAGCATCATCCCCAGCTGGTCGGAAATAGACGATGATCCAAAGCGTGTGACCCAAGTTTTGTCCAAAACAGCAAGGAGAGTTGAGCTTGTGCTGTAATACCCATATTGAACCAAGGAATTCCTAGGAAATGAATCTCTTTCTGCAAAGGTGAGGAGCGGTTAGGATATGTAAATCCATTCCTAGTGGTGATGCTAACTTGTGCAGTCAACCCGCACGCGAAACGTTGCACCGGATGTGGGTCTATAAGGAGGCTGAAGCCATAGAAACCATGGATTTCTCAGTCCATGTCCGGTACATCTAACCGAGGTTTCAGGAGCTTACCCCTCCAAATCACTTGCTCCCCATGTAGAAATCATCATGAACCGCTGGGAATGGATCCCACAATGGCGACAGCTCCACAGCGCAATCACATCCCAGGCACCATTCTGGCGCGGGGTTCAGCTGGAGGCGCGGCGGGCGGTACTCCGATCTTGCTCTCTGCCTGCAAGGAACGGTGGCATGGCTAGTGGCGCCCTGGGCTATAGGTAACCAACCCTAAACAACAATGGCAGAAACCAGCTGGTCAGCGGTAGGGATACATACCAGTCATGTAGTCAGTGAACATGTCAAGACACACCAGTATTCTACAATGATTCTGATACATGTACATGATGCAAATATGCACTACATGGGGCAGAGCAACCATCAACAAATATCAAATAACAATTCCGAACAAAAAAGCATGTGTGATGCAACAGTTGAGCAACGGTGAAAACTCCCGTAGTTCCATCGTCAGTTGGCCAGTTCTTTGATGGCGTGCATCTGATGCATCAGTTGGCTTCCCAATTGACACACATTCAGACAGCGCAACAACTGAGACGCAATTCCTGGGATTTGAAGGCGAAGGTTCTTCGTGAAAAATTCACAAAATGCTCAGTTTCCTGGCCTTTGCAATCCGAGTTATTGAGGCTCATGCCCAGGGACGAAAGGGGTTGAATTTCTTTGGGTTCCCATCGGTCCCATCACACCCAACTCTACAGTTTGGCTATGAATCATTGCGAGCGAGCTTGCCATAGACTCGGTATATGCCCCCCTCTTGTGGGTTATCCCCAGCTTCAACCCTAAACCATCCCAACTCTTCCAGTTACCTGTGTTCTCGGTATCCAGGGAACCCCAGTTGTAGGGATGGTTACCTGTTGTAAGTTGGTAACTGGGACGGTAGGTCATGATCAACTTTTAGTCTTTAACCATCATTAAACCCTATGAACCATATTATGAAACACTATAAACCCCTCTAAACCACTGTATAACTGTATAACCTTTACAACCACTAAACTACTATATAACTAATACAACCACTCCAAACCACTATCCCCAAACCACTTGGTGAGTCCTACAACTCGAGATTTCCCCCGGTAACCGCTGCTTCGCCCCCCACCACGCGACGCGGCGGCCTCAGGGATGCAGAAGGTCACGACGTCACCGGGGATCGCCCGGAGTTGTCCGCCCGCGTCGTGGTCGAAGACCACCTGTTCCGCGCCGCGAGGACGACGGTGCCGAACCAGGGACGTGAAGAAAAAGAAGTGCAGATGTAGATATGAACGATTATTGTTTTTTAGTAAAACTATAGTTGTTTTTTAATTAAAACAACTTCTATATATGTATGTTTGAGTTTATATGTATTCACAATGTAAAATATGCAATTAATACATACTTGCATATTAACATACATGATGATACATGTATTCTAAATTATTCAAATACTACGAACGCACATTAATATCATATATGCAAATACAGAATATATATTACAGAACAATGTATGAATGGATGCATGTACACGTCTGTTTGTACAATGTGTATGTGTGCACAAATGGCTGTGGGTCAAAACCCTGTACCCCTGGCTCCCCATCATTCACCATGGTTTTTCCTTTTATTAGTACTTGATTGTCCCCCATTATTGTTGGTTAATATTTACCCATGGCCCATAGCCAAATATCTATGTTTTTGAAACATTACCGGACATCTATTTGCATGACATTGTATGGAACTAGGTCCAGGCATTGGCTTCCCAAGCATATTGGCTTCCCTCTTGAACATGTGCGCATAGATAAAGATTGAGTGACACCTAGGGTTTCTTGAAAATAGGGAACTCCAAAAATGGTTGATTTACAGACATGACTGCTGTAAAGGATGATTTGAGGGGTACCCCTACTTTTAGAAACCACCATATATTCGATTCCTTGTATGTATGCACATGTATGTGCAGGTTCGATTCGATGGCATGCGGATTACATTCATCCCTTGTCAATACTCCTCAAGCTGGTCAACCAGAGATCAGATTATTGCTGGTGGTTGCACCGTACACTCGATCTATGACCTGCGAACCAGTCAGCGGAACAAAAATCATATCATCCACTTTGTGATCAATCAGAATATCAACATGTTTGTTGTAGGATATTCGCGCATCAAAAAATTACAGCCATGTCCAAGTTTTAGGTGTGCCCTGCCCGGCAGCTCAACCACCAACGCCGGAGTCTCCGCACCAACCGAGCCGTTCCATCCCTGCTCTTGACATATCTTGTTACCCCGGTGAAGATCCCCTGCGAGGCTGTAACCCACCCAGTTGCTGCCTCTCTTCGACCACAGACTGCCACTGCCTGAACAGCATGGGACTGAGATCACCGCCCCTCCAAAAAACAATGAGATATTGTAGACAACTCCTTCCTATATATTGCTTCGCACATGACCTTGTCCTATCATGTATTCAAACACGTTTCACAACCAAACACTTCGAACAAACCACCAAACAAATAGTTGCTTATTTGTTGGTTATTATCCAATGTTTTTAACCATTATTAATGGCTATAACCATCTATAACCCCTGGAACCCCCCACATCTCCCCCCTGAACTCTCGGGTCAACACGTGACCGAACCACACCAGCAACGACGCGCGCGCACAGTACCCGGCGCCGCCGCGCCTCCTCACTGGAGATGATACCGGTCTGATGCAACGGTGGAGTCACCACGGTGCCGGTGAGTTTGTGCAAACGTTGCACACAAACTGCCTGGGGGTATCCTGGAGCACGAGTCCCATCAGGGTTCTACAACTGCTGGGGTTGATGGTTATCCATGGATACAAGGTGGGCCCCCCAACCACTGAACTAAGTTGGTTTATAACTGACTTAACTAGGGTTAACTACCACTTAAAGGGGTTTATAACCCAACTTAGAACTTCTGGGGGCCCACCTTGTAGTATTGTTCAGGGTTCTGCTGGTTCAGTGATGGTTATCCATGGACTTTGGATAACCTTGGTGAATATCGCTTCGTTAGTGGTTACTTGGCATAGAGGTTGTGTAATGATGGTTGATGATTCGGCCTATCTTTGGTTGATCGCTCATGATGGTTTATCTAGGGCTTACGGAGGATTGGGAAGCCGTTCTATCATGGGAATCTCTGTTGAACCACCAATTCTCCAACTTTGCTTCAAAAACTAGGACAACCTTGTATACATCTCAAAGAGAACCTAAGCAAACCACAAGAAATCAAAAATAACACACCGACTGCTTGCTTGGGGTTCGGGATGTTTTGAACAAATCAACAAGTCTGACATTCGGATAAACCACTGCCACCCTTCGGCAAGCAGCACTGGTTGCAGGAGTCGTGGCTCAGATTGAGTCGAAAACTCGGTGAGTCCTTCCACGCTTCGTCGAACACGGAAAAAGACCAAGTCTTCTTCAGCGAGTCCTCAGCTTCGGAAGGCGGAAATTATTGAACAAAAAGCTCCTTCTCCATCCTTAGCATTTTTTAAGGTTGAAATGGTTGAACAAAAAACCCTTCTCCTCAAACCATGATGGGGTGATGCTGACACACCAAATCACTAGTGGCGTTGGGGAAACGCAGTTTCCTCAGGGATTGCCATCAGAGTTGCGCAGTCACCTGGCTGCATTCCGCATCATCCTTTACCCCGACGTAGCGACACCAGGGGTTTTCAGAGGGACGCAAATGACCTAAGGTTTACATCATGGGCACATCATGGGGTAGGTGACCCCCGGTAGGGGCCCACGACGACCATCAAGCAAACATCTCCAAGCATTGTCTTAATAACTACTTCTTTGCCAGTATCAATGGCCCTTACAAAACATATACACATGACACGCTTGTTTATGCAACTAATCTAAAGCCATCTGTCTCTTGACAGAATCAACATTGTCAAGTGCTTTCAACCAGCATACACCTTTGAAATCATTTACATACCTTAGAAAAATGTTGCCTTGATAAATCATCAATGACCGCACGTGTCGTACCATTGCGTAATATCTATGCGCCCTTTGCAGAACCGTCACGAACCAAGCATCATCCTTCACAAGAATTGATGAGAAATTATCATTAACACCATTGACAACTATCAATCATCACAAAGCATTGACCATCCAGCAGCCAGCAGCACATTACCCACTGTTCGCCGCTCTTACCATCATCATAATCACTCTTGAATTGTAGCCATTGTCATCTATCATATAGACTGCAATGAACCATGAGACTTGAAGCATGATTCACCATAACCACTGTTCAGCCTAGTTCATCATCGTTTACCAACCACCAAGCAATGTTGACCAACCAATCCCAACAAACCCTCGACCAACCCCCCGCAAATAACCTAACCAATCCCGACCATAACTCCCAGGATCATGCCCCTTATTAAGTGGTTTCAATCGCCATCTTTACTAATTCCCCCAACTGGGCACTCCTTAGTGGGTAAAACTAACCTTGCTTGCATTCACCACTTACCAAGTGGGATCCTCCAAGTATCCACCCAATCCCAACCCCCAACAAAAAACCTGCCAATCCCAAGCATTGGAATATCACTGGTATGTGGCTACTAACCATTACCTGACAATGTCAACCACTGACTTGACACCAACCACTACTAACCAACCTTAACTGACCCTTGCTGACCCTTTCTAATCACTGACTTGATACTAACCACTACCTGTCACTACCTACTGACCCCATCCACCACTCACCCCATCCAAGCAGGCCGCTGGGAGCCGACGATTTCTCCCCTTCATCCTTCTTTTCGCAGGCCGCCGCCGCAGCGGCGGCAGCCACGGGCCCCTGCGCCAGTGCGGCCAGGGCTGCACTGCAGGAGGCAGCACCTACAGTCCTGGCCAGGGAGGTGAGGTTCCAAGTGATGATGCTTGGATGGTGGGTGGATGGATTTCAGTGGTTGGTTGATGATCAATGGTTGAGGATGGGTGACAGTGGTGGTTGGTTGTTTCATGATTAATTTTGGTTGATAGTTGGTTGTTAAATGGGTTGGTGGTTGTAGTAGTTGATGGTTGATGGTGGTAATGATTATTATTGATGCCTAATAAGGGTTAATGATGGGTATTGTCATGACTGATAGTTGAACGTGGTGGATTCATGGCTTTTGTTGTATGGTTAATTCATGGTTGTTATCGGTAGATGATGATTAGTGCATGGTTGAGATATATTCAGATCATGGCTAGTTGATGATTGTAGGGATTCGGCTTGCTTGACCGCCATCAATTGATCGCCCACCACATTGTAACAAGGGGCCAGCCCCATTCTTAATTAAGAGACACCCCTAGTAGAACCAGGGTCAACTTGGAGTTCTGTGCACGTGCAAGTATTCGAAGCATTCTTAGACTTACAGATCATACCAGGTATAGTCATTCACAGTGAGTGAAAAAAGTCACCAAACTTCACCAGTTCACCAGGACCCGATGATCTTTGTAGCGGCTGTGGATCAGTTCACTCTTATTCCCCCTGTTCCCCTATCATTAACTGTCGTTTTTCTATTTTTGTTGTGGGTGAACTTATCCCCCACTATTGTTGGCTAACTGCTTGACCCACAGCCACATAGTTGCTTTCTATCCCCTACAATTATGAGTTATCATCCCCCATGTTCAACCATCAACCCGCTAACCATTGTAAACTCCACCACTTCACCAGTTATTCAGCCATATATATTGTATACATCCCCTATTGTTGTTGGTTCTAACTTCTCCCCCAACCACTATAACCCTTGGTTGGTTGAGATGCACCGCTTGACCCGGTCGCTCGCCAGCTCAACCCCAAGCCCCCAGGGGGGGACCGTGGAAGCGACCCGTGCCGCCGTGCCCTGGGCTGCCGTGCCCCGAGTTGACCATCTGCACCGCGGTTTCGCGGTCGATGCCCGTGGCCAACAAGGCTGCCATGGTGGCCTCTGCCTGTCGTGGGGAACGATGGCTGGTGAAGTGGTGGAGTTAAGGGTTGGGTAAGGTTTGGTTAAGTGTTGGTCAATAGTAGTGGTTAATGAAGGTTAATAACTGGTGAAGTAGTTGGTGAAGGATTGCTTAGTAAGTGGTGAATGGTTTTAGCGACGGCTATGGGCTGGTTAATAAGTGGCAAATGGTTTGTTAAGAGTGGTTCATGAAGGTTATTAACTGGTGAATGGTTGGCTAAGTCGTGTTTCATGATGCTTGATGACTGGCTAAAAGCTGGTTGAGAAATGGTTCAAGATGGTTAATAGTTGGTTGAGTAACGAATAAAAATAGATGAGAATAATCATTGTGGCCAGTAACTAAGGGTTTTCATAGTGATGTATCATAGTGCCTAATGCGGTTCAAGGAGTTAAGTGAAGGGTTTATTGTTGTGCTTTGAAAGAGGTTCTGATAGGGAGGAACTATGGTGAATCAACGGGGAAAATTGGGCTGCGGCTATTGGCTATCAGTGGCTGATTTTCAAACAAAGAACTTGGCCTAGTACCAACCAATTAACGGGGAGATCTCTGCGGCATGAGACTTTCAAAATCAGAAATGGTCCTGGTAGTTGACTGATTTGATGGTCAAATAGGATTAAATGTTGTTGAATGGTGCTTGAATGGTGCTTAAATGGGGCGGTGGAACCATAGTAGGTACAGTGTAAATTATGGTGGGTAAAAATGCATTTGACAGACATAGCTACTTGCAACTGGGAGCTGAAACTGTTGTGACCACCGATACTGAAGCAACCTTCATTTTTCAGGGTCCCAAGCCCCAATTGGTATGAATTTAACACAGCAAATGGGTTTGGGCAACAAACCAACAAGGGGGCTGTAATATTCTCATAGGTTCTTGACAGTATTGAGACGATGTTGCGAACACGCTGGTAACTCCATACGATTGTCATCGATTCATTAAAAGTTACCTTACCATGCTCATTGGTTCGCTATCAACTGCTTGCAGTCAATGTCAAATTTCGATTCTCACTAATTATCCACCATGAAACAACACATGAACCATTGACTAGTACCATCATTCACAACCACCCAACACTGAACTCATTGGTTTTGCACGTTGATCAACCTCCAGTTGCCCTCGCTACCACCGTGGCCGCCGGGGCGTCAAACGTCCGCCTTGGGCATGTAGACATCGCGTCCGAAGCGGTCCGCCGTCTCGGTACAGGCCAGGAAGCCGAAGCCGCGACGGTCGTTGTAGGACTTCACAACGCCTCGAGGAACGACGGAGGATCGGCGGATCGGTCGGACTGAGGTCGGTTGGATCGTTAGTGGATGGTTGGTGATGAATGGTTGGAGGGTGGTTGGTGGTGGATGGTTGGTGATGAATTGTTGATGATTAATGACGAATGGTGGTTGATTCATGATTGTTGGTTGGTTTTTGGTTGGTGGTGGATGGTCGATGGTTTGATGAATGGTGCTTGATTTGGTGGGTTCTGGTTGATTATTGGTTGGATGATGGGTGATGTTAATGATTAATTGCTATGGGCTGGTGCTCAACGGTGGTTGATAGTTGGTTAACAATGGTGAATGATGCTTGATGGTCGTTGACAATGGTTGATGATGGTTGCTTGGCTGCATGTTGATGTGCTGGAGTTGGTGGGGTTGGCTTCCTCCCTCTGAATTTCCCAAATTTGTGCCACCCGGAAACCAGGCCCATGAACATCTAAGTTTCCAGACAAAGCAGAACGTACCATGTTTTGGGGGGGTCCCCTATGGCTTCAGAAAGGCCCATATGTTTTGGAGACCCACAATGTATACCACCAGCTGCTTGGAATTCCACTGCCCCTCTCCAAGGAGCCCAGATAAATCTCCGGGGACACGTCTTCATCGTCCACATTGGCCACCGTGGGTGGGGCCTGGCACCGAAACGGACCTCCTAAAGCTAGGAACCTGGAACTGTGCCTGGCACCTATTGGGTTCAATCGGGCTGCATACTTCGCATTGACTTCGACTTTGTGGACAATTCTTGGGGCTTCCGATACTTGAACAACTTGGATGCACATGTTGACAAGTTGTGTAGTACTAGTCACTACTTCATTTCATTTTGCTTTTCGTGGCTCGACTGCATGGGAATCGCCAATTGCTCGCTTTTCCCCAAGTGAGTACCCCTGTTGGCTGAGAAACGACTGAATTTTCACTTCCTAGGTTCAAAGTAGATGATTGACAACCATCAGGGATGGGGATTCTGTGGTCAAAACAAGTGGTACAGTAGTGGACAGTACTGCCAGTCTCATAGGTTAACAGCTTAGTCATCGAGTCGTGATGAATCATGATGAGTCCGTTGATTTGTTGGTTAGTGGGTTGGTTGATTACGTGATTACTTGGTTGTTTGGTTGGTTAGTTGCTTAGTTGCTTGCATTGGTTGCTTCCTTGGTTGGTTAGTTGGTTAGTTGGTTAAATTAGTTGCTTCTTTGGTTGGCTATTTGATTACTTCGTTAGTTGGTTGGTTAGTTGCTTAGTTGATCGGTTGGTTAGTTGCTTACTTGCTTATATTACTTGCTTCCTTGGTTGGTTCTTTGGTTGATTGGTAGTTGCTTCCTTGGTTGGTTAGTTGGTTATTTCGCTAGTGGGCTGTATCACTTGCTTCTTTGGTTGGCTACTGGCTGGTGGTTTCAACCCCTATGAAAAACATTAATCAACCAGCTATTTGTTAATAATTACTAGGGAAAATCAAAAATGTTTAAAACCACTAGCAAGGCTATTTGATTACTTGGTTCGTTGGTTGGATCGGTTGGTCCCATCTGCCGCACCTTTCCATCTCTCTCCATGGAGTTGGTGGCCTCCATGGCCGCCATGGCGACGGGATGCACCGCCGAACGCCTGGCGTTCGCCGGGAGTTTCCGCGCCGCACATCATCTACCGAGCCGTGCAGCGGCGACAGATCAGCCACGGTGGGGCCCATGGAAGCGACGGATCTGCTGGAAATGTCTGTGCTGATCTGGTGATCTACTGCTGACTTTGATGAAGGTAGACCACCAGATCTACACATTTGGTGGATGATCTGGTGACACTCAAATTGTGTGGCTCAGAAGGTCAACATTTGGTGATCGCATTGGCTTCGTCAACATAGTGAATGACCTTCAGAATTCATGAGCTGCCCAGCGTGCCCCACACTTTTCGCACAGGCCAATCTTTGCAGCACAGCGCAACCAATGTTGCTGGGGCAGTTGCAACTCCGGCTCCCATTGTTGGGATCCGGTGCCGAAAACGTCTGTTTGGCCTAAGAAGATCTTGCACCCACAAAATTTGATTCCTAAAGAGAGGGTACCGAAAGGAACATCAACATAAGTTCATCCTTTGAATAAAACCGTTCACGGCATGTTGCAGCAGTTTCTACACCCCTGGTACCAGGTCTCCCCAGGGACCGCCCAGGTTTCAATCTATAAGTAGAGCAAAAGAAATCTTGATCACGATCTATATTTGAGTACTACATTTGAGTACTATAAGTAGAGCAAAACATTGTTTCAATCTATATTTGAGTACTCCAATGTTTTGATCACGATCTCAAATTGTAAACAAGAAATCTTCGCTGATGCGGTTGCCCACTTCCTGAACATCTGTGTCAGCTTGACAAATGGCAATTCAAGGTGGATCGCCCACCCGAAAATTTGCGACTGGCAACAGTGAGACATCACTCTCATACCCTTATCCATCAAGGCTTGCCCTTGAAAGGCAGCCTGGTGCCGTGACGCAACACATGGGGCAGTGGATGGACAAGGTTGGCGAATATGTTTTGTCTCCACATCTTTGTCTTGTCATGTTTTGATTGTTGCATGTCACTGTGTGAGAGATGAGAACTGCTTGGTGGTTGAACCACCCGTATGAAAAACCTGCTTGTCAACCAGTCAATCAAAGCTGATTTCATACATTTGGGAAAATCAAGAATGTCAGCTTCAAACCACCAACCTGTACTGTTTAACCATTGTTGGTGCCTTTCGCTTCCTATATAGTAACCATTATTCATGGTTGTTAACCCCCATAAATCCGTATAAAGCCAATAACCAGAGAACCTGTCGTGGCAAACGGGAGTAACGCGACCAACTCAGAAAGCGTCGCCTAAAAAGGTGATACCCAGAAGGATAAGAGGAGTCGAACTGTTGGGATGTTTGCTTAAGCCTATATAGTAGGTGACCAACCCCAAACAACCAGCTGGTAGAAACCAGCTGGTTACCTGCTATGATGGCAACTGGAAGGGTAGGGTAAGCCGACCAAAAAGGTTTGACTCTTCTTGCCAAACTCAGAAGGACAAGAACTGTCAAACTGTGAAAGTGCTCCCCAAAAGGCCTAGCGATTTGAGTGTTTCTCAAGCCATGGGGAGCCCTAAAAATGGTTCCTTTATTACTACAAATGATCAACATTGATGATTCGGGGGGTACCCTTATTTTGAGAAAAAAACATTTCTTGGATGTTTGCCTTTGACCCATGGTAAGACTACTGTATGAAACTCATACATGCAACATCTATATTTCAACAATGATCCTCAACCTGGTCCTGGTGAAACATTGAAATCACTTGGGTGTATCAATGGTTGGGTGCTGCACGCCATACACCATGAATCGTGCCTAGTAGGGAAACCAGGAACAAATGCTAGGTCAAACGCAATTTCGATGTCCCCAAAGCCTTTTTCGGTCTGAATAATTCTGAATAATGTTGGTTTCTGATTAGTATCTACCTGTTGGTTTCATCTATTTTCATTACTTTAGGGGGGCTACACTAATCAGAAACCAACATTATTTCGAACTCGCAAAAGGGACAACCTTCCTCAGATTCACTGTGGCTGAGAATGTCTATGTTTGCCCACCTGGTGGTGGATCCTGTTTCCCTAGGCCCACGTGCACCAACGAGAAGCTGGGACAGTCATGGCTGAAATCATTGATCATCCGGCGCCCTCCCAAGAACTTGTAAATCACGTAGGCAAAGGATAACCTTTGATTGGTTAAAGCTATTGCTCTGGCATTTAGTCATTGTTGATTTATAGCCATGGTTAACCATAGGTTGATCGCAACAGCATCAACCAAGCAATGGCAATCAACCAATTATCAACCATACAATCATAATAATCTAATATCCATAATCAACCAGTAATTGACCAAAGAGCTATAATGACAATTGCCTATTGATTCATAGGCCATGTTGTTGGCCTGCTCATTCGCAGCTCGTCGTCATCGATATCCATGCCCCAGCAGTCAGGCGCTTCGCCTATTTGACGGGCCGTGATGGAGCCAGCGTGTAGCTCACCACTGTAAGCACAATGACCATCACCTGATGGCGCAAAGCCGTGGAGACCGGGATGAAGTTCATCCAAACAAATGGTTGGTGGATGTTGGTTGGGTGGTGGTTTGGTGGGTGGGTTGGTGGGTGGGATGATTGGCTGGTTATGCTTCATTCTGGTTGCTTGTGGTTGGTTCTGGTTGGTGTTGCTTGGCAAACTGGTTGGCAAACTGCTTGGCAAACTGGTTGGTTGCTTGCCAAGTTCAACCAGCGCAACCGCGACCCAGGGACCATGAGGCAGGTGGAGATGCTGAAGTCCTTGCCATGCACCGGCAGGAAACCTGAGACCTGGCTCCCGTCGCAGGATAGCCGAGTTTCTTTGTGGCGGTGGTACCTCCCTAGCTGTGAAGGAACCATCAAGGGGCGTAAGCAATGACTGTTTAATGGATGCTTAGTTCATCATGAGTTAGAGCATTAAACTGTACAAATATTTCATCATTAATGAAGTAGTTAAGAAACAACACATTTACAACTATGAGCTGTTTCATTAGTTAGATAATTAATGATATTTGTCACTCTTAGTAGGTGAGCTATGAATCATTCCTTGAAAGTGAACCATCATTCTTGCGTACTACCCCCAGACTCTTGACCGATACGAATATTGGATATAGACATCATGCAGGTGATGACCTTCAGATCGATGCGGATACTTGCAGGTAACGCACAGATATGAGGATGAGTACAAGCATACATTGCTGTAAACCACCTATGTTTGTGGGTTACTGTAACCCATTGGCTGCGACTACCGGCAGAACTCAATTCTAGTTCTGGAATGTACAGCCATGATGGGGTGATCGGTTTGGCCCAGTGATTGATAAAGTAGGAACAAATTCAGAAATCCTCTTTTGCAAGAGTTTCAGTTTGCCTTGGAGCAAATACGAAAAAGAGCACATCAGTCAATAACCACGAATTGTCTGATGATGTACAATTTCTAAGTACAATTATCAATTAAGGGTGAACGAACTCTGAATGTTCTACTACCATGAACTGCCATCAATATCCCTAAATTGACCAGGCAGTAATATGAATTGATCATCATCAACTATTCGTTCCCCGGGCTAATGAACAAATAAACATAACTATTAATTAGTAATAATATAATCATTAATGGATAATCATTAACTACTTTGCCTTCCAGCTTCATCGGCTGCTGCTCCATCTCGAAACGGACGCCATCATTGGGAAGCTTCGGGTCGAAGGCTAGACCCCCTCAGCACCATGTGTACGTTTACATCATCAATCATGGACCACGACGAGCGAACCACTGCCGTCATTTTGCCAGCCACATTCAACTTTCACCAAGCATGAACAAAAACCTCATCATGCATTGTCACCTTTTCTCATTCAGCTCAACGAAGCCCAATTATTCACTGATTCTGAGTGAAGGGACCGTTACTCATTCGGAACCACAACAAACCGCGATATGAAAGCCAGAAATTATGCCTTCACTATATATATCATCAACCAAAGCCGGGCCTCCTTGGGGGTGGTACCTACTAACCATCCAATGATAAGCACGATTCATAGGGAAGCTAACCAGCTGTAGGGATTGCTATGGACAAACCCATTTGTAGGAAAATACGCATGTTTACCCATGTGTAAGATAAAATGCTTTGCCAATAGAAAAACCCATCAATTCTGACGATTCCGCTTACTTCTGGACAATCCCCAATAATATGCACACACAGAGGACACGCACGCATGGATTCCCCGCAGCATACTGCAGCGCCCACCGCATCAGCCACGCAAACGTCGAAAACGTATATCACTAGAATCGCAACCGCCTCGAGGTAGGAGCACTGGGGATACCACAGGATGGCCGGTGATTGGCCACCACGAAGGAATGATCATTAACCACCTTCCACCAGCATGGGCAACCATGAACAACCATCAAACATCATCACTAACCATCAAGCATCATTAACCATCACTGGCCATCATCAACCACTATCAGCTCTTGTCGAACAGCTAGCAACTCCTAGGAATATAATCATTCCCTAACGCTGTCCATGATCATAGGTGGAATGGTGGGTAGTGCAACGTCCCCTGATACTTGGTATCATGATCGTTGCAATATGGTGGCTTTTCAAAATAGGGGACCCAGAAAAATGGATGGTTTGGCACCACAGAGGTTTAATAGTGGATGATATGGGGGTACCCCTATGACTTTAGAACCACCCAAATGTTGCAATCATGTTCCATGCCGGTTGATACTGGTTATTGTTGTGCATTGAACCAGTTGGTGATAATAATGGAGGATAATAATGGCTTGACGGCTTGACTTTGAAAGCGGGCAGTGGGCCGAGTCCGCTCGCTTGTGAATAATAATTGAACAAGAACCGTTGTTCTTCAAAATGGCCAGGTTCTGATTCAACTTTGATCATGGAAATAGCAATAGCTATGTTTCTTGGAAAATTAACAATAGCTGTCGTTCCATGGAAACCAGTTCTTGTTGTTTATCATAGCTGTCCCTGGATTGCATGGAACAAGAGCTGTTGTTCATAGCTTTTTTTCATATTTAACAACAGCTATTGTTGATTTATCATAGCTGTTGTTGTTGTTCATAGCTGTTCTTCTTGTTTATCATATAGCTGTTCATAGCTGTTTTTCATGATCAACAGCTGTTCAAACAATAGCTGTTGAATTGAATCATCAACAGTTTCTTGAATAATTCACAATCGATATGTGGATAATAGCTGTTGTTTCTCGTTGTTCCTAGCTGCTCCCTGGATTCACGAACCGGCTCTGCTAACTGCCGCTGGCGCTGCCGCCCGCTCCTCGCCGATGTTCTTCAGCACCGAGTCCAAGCTCTTTAAGACCACGAAGGTGGACCAGCCCTTGCAGACCCTGGCGGTCGCGTGCGGTGCCGCGATGACAACTCACCTGGTTGAGGGAGAAATCTCAGCGGTTTCGGGAAAAGCTTTGGAAATCATCCACTGATATGTGAATAGTTATATTCAAAATCACCCATTTAGAGCTTGTTTACTTGTTAAAAACTTGTGTTTTTTCGCTTCCAGGTTCGTTTACCAGAGAGTATCGAACATCTATGATCATGGTACATCATGGTGATGTCATCGATGATGCTCTGGCAGGATGCCAGGGGATGTCAGCCAGGAGCAATCACACCGATCAGATCCATTGATTCACATAGGTGGTGCAGCTGTAAATGCAGCAAGATGACCACAACCTCGATAGAGATCCTGGGACCTCTCCCAGATGATTGGCTTCCCTAGTTCTATGAGGAGCCATAACCATCAGCATGCATCTCTCATAAGCTTGGTTTATCTCCAACCATTGAATCATACAGGATGGCACCCCCCCGGCCAAGTCGATACACATTAAAAGAAAAAGATTTTGGATGTTGGATCATGTTGATGGTGGCTCTAACTCGAGATGGAAGAAAGAAACAGCAACAAACCCAACCACACCACTTTGCGGCATCATTTTTGATGCCAGCACTCGATCAGCAAAGGTCAGTTGACTGCTGGCACCGCTAGCGCTTGTGCTTTGCAGCTGTTGCTTCAGCAAATCCCCAGGTTTCTTTGACCTGGGAACCATGGGATCCTCAGCCGGTGCTACAACAGCGACTGGGACTGCTCCTTCAGGAGACGACACACCTCAGTCAGGACATCAACCCCAAAAATGCTCCTGTTTCAACTTGAATCCAGGCTGTGAAGCATCTAAGAACAAATGGCATGGCGATTTGACTACCAATCTCAGTGGTTGTTTTTTCCAGTGAGAACCACCATTGCAAATGAGTCTCCACCCTGTTAGTCATTGATCACTGAGAACATTCTTCACGATTGACCATTAAAAAAACCCTGATGATCCTAGCCACTTCTCAGCACCTATGCTGGTTCATCAGATTTCCCATCACTATTCCAAGGTACCCGTGGTGCCCAAATTTCATTCTGCACCAAAGAAAAGAAACGGATCACAATTTGTCCAATAACATAAATCATAGGTATTGGGAAACTGATCAGTTATATAAATGATGCAAATTGACAATAAATTCACTACGTTCATGATGATCATACAAATTAGCTAATTTCAAGAGGAATGCTCTATTGGCCCATAAAAAAAGGGACGAAAAGGCTAAAAAAGGCAAACTGGTACGGTGCGCTATGTCCGGTACATGGGTACGGTACATATGGTACATGACATGGGTACGGGTACGGTACGGGGTACGGTATATTGTACCCATGCATGTACCGTACCCATGTACCCATGTACTGCACCTGCGCCCGTACCCGTACCCGCACCCGCACCGAAACCCGCACCAACCGTCCCGTACCCGTCTGAACCCCTGTGCAAGACCCCTTCGCACCCTACGTCCTGAACCCAATAGAAAACCTGGTTTTCATTGCTCTTGAAATTAGCTAACATACAAACTATATAACTGTAAATCATGGCCAGGACACAAATCATAGGTATTGGCGCTGCTTCCCGGTCCGATAGCTCATCTACAGAGGGCTCGTCACTGGAGTCGCTCCAGACCTCCAAGGGTTCACTCTGCTTGGTGGCGCGCAAGACGTGCAGCTGGCTGTAACCCAAGGCATGGCAGCATGCTTCTGCGGTGTCCAGCAAGCCTTGTGGTCCTCAGGAAAGATTAGCCAAGTCAGGTGGAAACTGGAAACAATATTCTAGCTGATGGATTATAGCTAACGTGACCGGTTGAAAGTGTGGATTCAGCTTGATAACCATGGTCAGTTATAATGTGATCGATCATGCTTGATGCTAGTTTCTAATAGCTAACAATATTGGCTGAAAGTATGGATTATAGTTCTTAGTGTTCTGACCATGGTGCATTGCGCGTGATAGAGATTAGCATTGCAAAATGGTGAGTATTGGTCATAGCTACTGACCGTTGCCCTCAACGCAGTAACCCTGCTTGTTCAGCATGAATCATGATGAATCCTGTGCGATAACCGCTGGTAATGATCAAGCAAATGATGGATATGTGATAGTACTTGGGAATTGTTCTCAAAAGCATTAAATGATAGGCTTAGACATCGTATCACCCTCCATGCTTACTCAGGCAGTGGGTCAGTTCACCCCGTACCCCTGGTTCCCCCTGTTAGCCATCGTTTTCCCTATTATTGTTGGTGGAAATCTCCCATTAGTTGGTTGGTTGACTGCTTGACCCATAGCCAGGTTGAAACATGGCCACATTGATACGAGGGAGCAACACTCACAGGGCCGTATCTGCGGCCTCCCTTGGAGTACCCCCAAGCTATTCAGGTGACAAGCCCAGGTCTCAGATGTGGTGAAGTTGGACCATGATGGGATCAACTGGTACTATTATGAACATTAATTCACATATGTGGTTAAGATTGAATACTATGTGTACATACTGGTTGACCAGTTGTACAACTGGTCAAATTGGCTAAAATGTGTTAAAATTCATATAATTTGCTCAAATTCACCACAATTGTGAGTGATCATTGTGAACCACTATTCTGTGTACTTCTCAGCAGATGCGGATTTAGGAACTAACCACCATGCTTGTCAACCAACCACTATCAAGCACAGGCTCTCACTGTCATGATTATCATTGACAATCATTCCTAACCACCATTAACCAGTATGAACCATGTCTTAACCATCATAGACCACCAGCTTAGCCAAGACATAGGTGTCTCTCAAAATAGGGGTACCCCCAAGTCAGCCTATATCAATCATCTATAGTACAAAATCAACCATTTCTGGGGTTCCCTCTGGCTTGAGAAACCACCACATAACCACCGCTTCTCAGTCACAACTCATCCGAGTCGCCACAGAGCACCACGGAACTCGTACAGCTCTCAGTGCCGATGACATCGTTCAACATCTGCTGGTCCACGCGACCGGTGAGACACGCCTCAGTGACGTGTGGCTTCACAAAGCAACGAACAGACCTTGGTGAATGATTGATGGTAATGCCTGACCTGGTGAATCATTACCATGTAGTTGAAACAATGGTAATGGTAACGCGGTTGTGATGGTAACAATCGACCATTAGTAATTCATTGACCAATTCATTGACGCGATTGTTTAGTTGAAACGATGGTAATGGGAACTAGATGCAATTAGGTTGCTTATTCAAAAACAATATGGCGGCGATGGTTCAGGAACAATTTATCCATGTAGCAGAATTGGTATTGAAGTTCATGAAACCTTGAAAAATGGACAGCTTATGTACGCAGGGATTTCTGATGACCATTGGACACATTTATCCAACTCATATTTGATGATCCTGCAACATGAGACAACACCAGGTGGCACCCAAACATGGCAAGGTAGTGCACCTTGCCGCTAGCCGCAATGACTGGGCCAAAGGAAAATAACCAAATACATTTGGATTACAACAGGTTTAGGGCTACAAGTCTCCTAGATATGTTTTCTACAGAATAGACATTGACTGATAACTAACATAGCTATTTCTGTGTATACATGATATCATGTGTAATTGGTAGAATGAATAGTAATCATTATCATAACAATAATAAAAAATAACAATAACGTTAACTAATAATGAACAACAATAAATATTAATGACTAATGATAAATAATAATAATAATAATAAAGATGACTCAATCTTCTCTCCGAAATTTCACCCATCTCTCCAGTGCCAAGGCGCCCCCGGTTCTGAAGTTCCCTCCTCCTCCATCCTCCAGTGCAGGTGGCACCCTGGAAAACGGAGCCGACGCGCCTTGCCTGCGCTGGAGGTCAGGGTGTGTACGACCTGCAGTCGACCTCCACAGCGAGCCTCCAAATGCTGGAGCTCATCTAACATCAGGATGTCCTGGCGCAGGTCACTTCACAACATGGATCATATGGTGGTTTCTCAAGCCATAGGGTACCCCAAAAATGGCTGGTTGATTACTATAAATGACTATAAATGGATGATTTGGGGGTACCCCTATTTTGGGAAAGCACCATATCCGTCTGCGAGATCTCAGGGATGCCTCCAATTGGAACGTATCGTGATTCATACAGGGGAGTTCTATTGCAAAGAGGGGACCGCCCATGGCCCCTGCGTAGCAACAGCAAACAAGTGAAGCGATCTTCCTCGTGTTGAACGTGGATTCCAAGCTGTTCCTGGAAGATTGGATGTCATGTACGCCGTTATCTGCTCCCGGCTTCATGAAAACGCGACAAATCACATGAAACCAAACAGCCAATGAGCTCCGTCCATTTAGTTGTAGCAAGATCTTAGTCACAACACAGCATACAGGTGGGCCCCCAACCACTTATAAGTTGGTTTGTGACTGACTTGACTAGGGTTAACTACCACTTAAAGGGATATATAACCCAACTTACAACTTCTGGGAGCCCACCTTGTATTTATGCAATGAAACCACACAGAACCCATATCTTTGGACCTCCCATGACCTCCCCACCACCTGAGCTCCTGCACCGAACGGCTGGAGTACACCAGCACTGCACGGCAGGTCTCCAGGCATCCCCGTGGCGCCACATGGCCCAGGATCTGAACCGCCGGGGTGATCCCCGTGCCACCGACGATCAGCACCAGCCGTTGCCCAGCCAAGGGAGCCAGGTCCAAGGTCAGCAGCGGAGCGGAAACGCGGACCCAGCAGTTCCTCGGAAGCCGCAACCAATCGAGCAGCCAAGCAACCGACCAGCCGCAACCGATCAACCTACCAGCCGCAACCCCTGGTGATTTCGACCTAGCCAGGACTGGACTTGGGAACCCCCCAAGTTCTGGTTGGTTGATTGAATGATTACTCTTGGATGATTTGGGGGTAGCCCTATTTTGAGGAACACCCGCCGACCAAGCAACCAACCAATGGAGTTGGCGGACCATACTATGCCAGTGCAGCTGTGTACCTTACTGGGACCATGCCAGTGCAGCTGTTCCTTGAGGAAACCTCCGAGCTTACTTGTTCCAACAACTGAATGATGCAAGCTGAACTGGGCACCCTTTGACCTGGCGGTTAAGACATGATTTGGTGGTTTCTACAAATAGGGGACCCTCCAAAATGGTTGGCCTTAATTACTGTAAATGGTTAATATTGGATGACACGCAGAAATGTTCATAAACAGGTAGTTCACTTCATCGCGTAGAATCACTTTCCAACACACAAAGTGGCAGGCTTCTTTGTCAGCATCTTGGCTGTGCCGCAGTTCACTACCTCCGGTCCTCCAGTTGTGGTGATTCTTCTTGGATGTGCATCCTCAGTCAGTACCTGAAAACTAATCATGGTCATATATCAGTTATTAGCCAACTGATAGGGTTCATAACCATGGTCATAAACTAAGACTACAATTGTATCAAATTATATCCGTGACTGCACATCCAAGTTGGGATTGGTCCATATCCGATTGATTAGGCCACAAAATACCGTGGTCTCTCGCTCAAGCCATTATCAGCTCGCAACTTCAATGATGTAAGCACTAGTAAGTCACAGTCACATGAATCATCAACGACAACAACAAGAATCAGTTGGCTAATCTATTTCTGCTCTACACTTATCATTTGCTATGTCAGTCAGATGTAAGTTTAGTTCATAAGTGGTATGACTGAGGCAAAAACTTGGAAAAAAGCAGGTGTACAACTATACATATGCCATAACAAGGATAAAATGGGAACAATTGCAGGTTCATGACTACAGCAATTATTGATAATTACCTAGAAAAAAAACAAGAAAAAATGCATAAAAACCTAAGACACAAATCGTGCAAATTTTTGATACTTACCTAATTGTTTAAAATTACCTAGATAAATACAAAACAAACAATCAGCAAAAAATCAACAAACACGTCTCTCCATTTTTCCTCCGAAGCTCTGTTCCTCCAAAGGCGCATAGTTTTGCAGCGCAGCGTCCTTCGCTTCCTGAACCGTCAGCAAGGTCCCAAAGAAGCGACTCACTGTGCCATCTGGATACGTCTTCACCAAGAGGTCTAAGCCTCGGCGATCTGTGGTTAGCCGCGGGTATACCAAGGAAGCTTAAAACCAACCATTTTTGATAGGTAAACTTAAGTAAACTTAGGTCAACTCAAGTAAACACAATGAATCCATGGGCGGCTGTACATCCAGGTGGCTCCCAGTCATGGTCCGTGTTGCAATCCTCTAATCACTGTGGATGAAACCGCGCCAAGCTTGATACCCAAAAATCACCGGAGAAATCCCTCATCTGCAAGTTTGCTGCGGAAAGCAGCACATGTGGTAGCACATGGATCTTGCACGAAGAGGATGTCGGGTGTCCCACGTCAGCCTGAACATGACAATCTATAGAGTGGTATATAACCCCCACTTGCTTAATGAACTTGGGTTATCCTGTAACTAGGGCAACTACCAATTGTGGTATAGTTATGGTAGATATCACTATCCTTAAATGACCTCTGAAATCTTAATGACCAACTTATACCTTTTTGGGCGGTACCACTCGGCACTCGTGAACTGCGATACACAAAAAGCCCTGAAGGACCGTGCCTCGATGTGTCCTAATCCTTCTCGTCAAGCACAAAACATGCTGTGAGTCAAAAAGCACTAGCCCATTTGTGAACATCCAGCAATTGAACAGAATTACATTTCTTGAGATGTTTTGGGGCACCCACCAACCAATGATGAAGAAATCTAAGAGAACAAAGCAAATTGCTTGTCCAGAAACATCCATCTTCCCATGCAGTGGCTGAAGAAACTGGAGTGTATTCTCGAACGTTGGAGCCAAGAAAGACTTGAACGTGCCAAGCACTCTGGGGAAACGGATGCGGATTCGCCGGTGGATTTGTCCGCAGGTGATAGATGCAGGTGTCGTTGGAGATGCCGGTGATGTCTTCAACTCTCCATACACCTGAGGCATTTGAGGTTTTAGTTGCTAGCCCCTAGCCTCAACCAAGCTCAATCAACCAAGCCACCCCAGCCATCCAAGGCATCCCCACAGCACGCCCTTCATGTGCACCTGCGCCATCTCCGCAGTCTGCTTCTCGGGCATCCAGCCCCGCCTGAAGCTTCGCTACACGGCGTTCTAGGCGAGCGGCTTCGTGCTTGGGCAGCTGCAAGTCCTTCATCAGTTGGATGGCCGTCCTCGGCCATTGCTGAAGCAACTGGTTGAAGTAGAAAACAGCAGCAGCAGCAGCTGCAGCAACAACCACCACCACCACCACCACCAGTTGCTGAACCTGTGGACAAACAGCTGGCTAATCTATGGTCGATTCATATCGTTGACGACTTATCAAGCTTAAAGATGGTGGATCCTGGCGCGCATTGAAAGCGACCAGCCACGACAACGGCAACGAACAATGACTGGTACCCAGTCCGGGATCCTCCATATGGTGGTTTCTCAAAATCAGGGACCCCTCAAATCATCCAATCTCAAGCATTTATGGTAGTAAACCAACCATTGTTAGGGTTCCCTATTTTGAGAAACCACCATATGCCCATCAGCGATCCAAACTGATTGCCATCCTTTTTCATTTAGATTCAAAGACACCTGGCGCCGACTGATGACCGGGAAAACCATGGAGTTGACAATCATCTCCAAGAACCAAAAGGGTCAAATGCCAATGCGTGCGTATGCATGCGTATGCATGCGTATCCATGTGCATGTAAGTATGTATGCATATGTAAATAAATGGGTAGAGCATGGTTAAGAGCTGAACGCAGCTTTTAGAAGGGTGAGGGAAGTTGTCACCGTATCGTAGAAGTTGTCATCTTACCAAAGAAGTTGTCATCGTATCATAGAACTTGCCATCATATCACAGGGCCCCTAATAACGTTCGCGTTTAATTGCTTCGGAATGAAGCTCTCAACCATACTATACCGAAACAAATATGTACAATTTAATAAAATAAGATATATCTATACACTTGCGCATTTGCGTATACATCTATTACTGTGAATCTAAACTCTAATGCAACGCGACTCATGTCATGTGATGGGTCCTGATACCGTAATTAAGTGTGTGCTTGTCATCACTGCGCATCATGTCAAGCCCAGCAGCTGATAAAACTCCACAGCTTTGTTGGTGTCACCACTGAAGGCGTAGATGTGAGCCGCCTGTGCCGCAGCAGGGTGCCGGGGCACAAGGTGGTCAAAAGTGGGAGGGAAGATCTACCCATGATTTTGTACATGTTGTGTATTATTACATGCATATCATCTATTTATATCTTTTTAATTGCATGTAATGAGATATCTATACTGTATCAACAAATGTAATCATATGCAACAACGCGAAATTTTATGTAGGTGTGTATATGTGAAGTGCATGTATTATATCATATCATAGTGTACAGATATGTATCAAACATGTATGTGCATATTGAGATATCCAAACGCATCTACACTATTTAAACACACGTATCAGGTTGCGTCCATATTGACATACAGTGTATAACATCATATCAATATAAGATAGGACATGATAGGAAATACCTTCACACTGGTATGGGGAGCCTACAGCAAAAACACTTGCTCAGAAGGGCATCTGAACCCGACTAAATCGATAATTAACCGATCAACCCTCATTCAGCACCATTGACCATTGCTTACCCTGTTTCAAACTAGCCCTCTGAAAAAAACTTCCCCCTTCTTCCACACTCTTCCTACGAAACAATAAATCGATGAAAAATCTCCACATCAAAGGGTCACTTCGGCCTCAGCCAACCCGCGGGCACCACAGGGCCGGTGGGCACCGCCATCCAGCGCCCCCCCCTGGCGACCGCCCCCAGCGCCTCCACGATGGGCTCCGGCGCCTTGGGGCGTTCCACCATGGCCCGCTCCAAGTCCGCCAGCGCGGCCGAGCGAATCGTCTCCTCCTCCGGCAACGCCAGGCAGCGACGGCCCAAGGCCTTGCCACGCAACAGGAGCAGCTCGTAGGTCCTCCACCGCAGCCCCAGGGATGGCCCACCAGGTGCGGCCAAGGTGGGGCCCCGAAACGGTGGCGATTGGTTCGGAGAACTGCCAGGCAAGTGGTGTAATCATAGTGAAATGGCTCATTTTATCAAGTTAAACTAGGGGTTCCACCTTGTATGGCGAGACTTCAGTGATCACTGATTGAGACTTAAGTGGTTTCAAGATGAGTTGGAAATGGTGTGCGAGCCAAGTGTTGGCCCGGTGAAGTTGCAGCGGGTTGAAGGAAACCCAAAGCAGTTTGCAAATATCTATCAAATAATCAACGTGCACCATTAGAGTCAACGGAACCTCGAAATTTGGGGAACTGCAACAAACAATCTCTTTTGGAATTCAATAGTCTTGAAACATATGCTCTTGGAAATGATCTTGCACACACAAAGTGTACCCCCAAAACTGGTGGTTTCCCTCAAAATATGAGTACTGTTGGATGGTTGGTAGGTTGTTATTGGATGTTTAGTAGGTACCACCATTTGGTGATTTCTTAAAATAGGGGTTCCCCCCAATCATCATCTTTATATAACCATTTGGGTGTTTCTCAAGTCATAGGGGACCCCCCAGTTCTCATCCATTCTTAACCATTTATAGTAGTAAACCAGCCATAGCTTCGGAGCCCCCCATTCTGAGAAACCACCATTTATAGAATTTAGATTGGTTATAACCACCATTGGTTATACATAACAGGTAATCTGATCATCATCTGATTTATTAATAAACACCAATAAGGGTGTTTCTGAAAATAGGGGTACCCCTAAATCATCCATTAATAGTCATTTATAGTCTATAGTAATAAACCAACCATAACTTTTGGGGTCCCCTATGGCTTGAGAAACACCAATAAGGCTACCCCATGTATGACACTTAGAGCGCTAGATACCTTTGGGGATCCACCTGCCGCGCCCGCGCGTCTTCCTTCAAACTCACCACGTTTCGACCACTGAAAACAAACATGAACGTTGCACCGACTCGAGTGGGTTTAAGGCCTGGAGATGGGCCATGTTGAACAACTATTTGTTTGGAAATGATTGAGGCAAAAAAGGATTATATAGTTACTAGACTTAATGTAAAGAAAATAAACTGCGGAGATTAGCCATTTTGAACCACTATCTAACAATCATCAAGTGGCTATTTATAGTGGCAAGTAACCAATGATTGCCCACAGCCTGGCTTCACTATGACTCTCTATCACAAACCACTAGCATAGAATAATCATTGATAAGGAGGTGGTTTCTCATGAGCACAATATTTATCAACATGTCTTAACCAGTTTCATTCACAATATCATCATCATCATCATCATCATCATCATCATCATCATCATCATCATCATCGTCATCATCATCATCATCAATCATCGTCATCATACCATGTATATCCCCATTTATAGTCATTAGTATCCATAAAAATAATCTCAAATCACATTGTACAGACATGTTGACATCCCCACATCCCCACCCGTGCCGCGCCCGTGTCTCCTGGGCGTTGGCCCGGCTCCATCCTCCAGTTGGATGGCACGGCTTAGCAGCTCGGCGGCTTGCAGCATGTCTTTGGCCGTGTGCTTTGGACGGAAGGGGCTCTTACCTCAGCCGGGCCATGGGCCAAGCGCCAATGTGACCCACGGCATTGCTTGGAGGCACCGTCTTCTGCTTGGTGAACCACTCCTATGAAAAATATTGGTCCACCAAGCAATCATTTGGCAATACGTTTGGGAAATTTGAGAAGGTTTGAAACCACCAGCCAGTCTTGGACCTGCTCGGACCTGCCACCGGAAAGGGAACCAACTATTTTTGATCCCTTATTAGCTAGGTGTTTCTCAAAATAGGGGACCCGAAATCATCCAATATCAACAAGGCTATTGCAATAAACCATCCATTTTTTGGGGTCCCCTATGGCTTGCGAAACCACCATATTGACATCTCCTTGTGACTTGTCTGGTGGTTACCATTAATAACTTGATTAGCCATCAAATATTCGTTCCTCAGCATCATTCACCAATACTATAAGCGTTACCCATGATCAACCATAATTGACCATCCTTAAGCACTATTCAGCATCGTTAACCATCATTAACATTTATTGACCATAATTACTCACAAGTAATTAATCACTACTATGAACCACCACTATAAATCAATCACTACTAACCACTACCTCCGCACTACCGGTGCTTCCCTCCCCGCGGCCACGAGGCTCAGGAGTCGCATGGCATCCGACTTCAGCTTGGCTCGCTGCAGCAACTCCTCGGGCGCTTCGAAAGTCAGACCTGGAGACCAGCCAGTCATAGTGAGAGACGACGGCCCATCAAATCACAAGGGCCAAATGGTTGATAGTGATTATAGCTACTGATTTAATAACATGGTCAATGGTAAGAAAATTAATGATGATCAACGTTGAACACTATGGTAGGAAATGGTTCATTTGATGGTTATTAATGCTGATTCGTGATTAACTAGAGTAGTTAATAGTGATTATACTAGTTACTAGTGATTAATTAGATATAATGGTAAGATGCTGGTGATTAATAGTGCTGAATAGTGATTAGTGGTCAATTATACTGGTTAATAACCATTAATCACAAGGCTTAGTGGCTAATTGTGGGGAATAATGGTGATTAACGGTGGTTAACAATCATAAATGGTGGTTGTTAATAGGGTTGATATTGATTACTTGTGATTAGCAGTGATTGATAGGGTTAGTGACTGGCTTAACAGGCCAAGAATGAATGGCTAACAACTAATGGTTATATCCCAGTGGTCAACAATGGTTAATCATGATTAACAATGCAAGAATAGAAATGCCGATTAAATGATGAATCATAATGGTCAATGATGCTAATATGATAATCATTGATGATGGTTCATGATGCTTAATCATGATGGTTTCTTGGCCCGTCAAATCACATGTGAGAAATATTCAACAGTTGCTGGTGGTAAATGATGGATCATAATCGTTCATACCTGCCACAGGTTCAACAATACCATGCGGGTTGGTGACTGAACCACCCCTCCGAAAAATATGCCTGTTGATGAACAATCCCAAACATGTTTTATTCCTTCTCTTAACTGTCAAAGGGCCCTGCCCGCAAGCTACTGTATCATCCCAAATGTGAGAGAAAATAATAGTGTTTACAACTACCATCTGGGAAGTCAGATCGAACAGGTTTACTTGGGACATGTCCGAACAAAAATACCCGGAGAACAAGGTATTCATTCTTGTAGCATCCGAGTTTGGAAAGCCTGCAAACATCAGAGTAGCGCCTGGAGTGACACTGTTATTGAAGTTCCTTTGCCCCGAAACATCTTGGCACTTAGTGTGGCAATTTGTCAGTCATCGTTACGTCCAAAATTCTTCAAGCGCCAAATGAATCCACAGTGGTCCACACTACAAGTACTATCCACAGTGGTCCAGACTACCAGTAGTATCCTACCACTGCCCATCCGTTCATCTCGAGACTCGAGACTCAGCACCGAAAACGGGGCACCTTGGTTCTTGGCAAACTTCTTCAGCATGGCCATGACCTTGCTGAAGGAATCCAAGTGATTCACCGCCTGGTTGCCCTTCTTCGTCTCCAACAAACAGTTGGGCCCCTGGCCGCAGAGCCCCAAGCAGCCCCGAACACTGAAGCGCATGGGAAGCACCTCCGCCAGGTCCTCCGGCCAGGCGTTGGGAGGTGCAGCGGGTTCTTGGTCCGCCATGGATCGCTACAACAAATCACCGGGTGGCTGCCAACAAGGCATCCGAAATGGGGAGGGGTGAGGGGGGCTTATTGACCAGCTCAGTTGACGCCAGATTTGTGGTTTGGAATGGTCAGTAATGGCAACTTAACCAGCTTATAAACCATTATATCCCGCTAGTGACCATCACTGGTGCAGGCCGCAGGCCTGTAGCTTGAAAATCAGCCCGAAGATAGCATGAACCGACAATCTGCCATTCTTGGATATTCATCAATCCAATAGTATTGACCCACAACAATATTGATTGCTTAGTGGTTATCACCACGACATTGACGGCCCCACTTTCTAGCTATTAGTTGTCACTGACCATCATGAACCATGACCCATTGCTTATTAGCCACTACCCATCTCTTATTTGTGAATTACCGTTGCCTTTGAAATTACTTGATTATGCAACTATTACTTAGCCATGAGTTCGTCCCTTAACCACTGACCATCACTCAGCCAAAATTAAGCCAGGACCTTACTATTTCCATGGACTAGACCTTGCCTTCACCCATGATGCTTAACCTCTTTCTACCCTTCCAATCACCTTTTTAGAAGGTGGCTAGTGCCAAAGAACCATGGTAGAAACAAGCTCGTCACCTACTATTTCATAGTAACTGGTTGCGCATAAGGTATTGTCAACTATCATCAAACCATTATCAAGCACTATCAAACCATTATTTTCCCATGATGGTTACCATTATCAAAGCACTATCAACCATTTCTCTACCTATTCTAAACCACTATCAACGCACTATCAACCATTTATCTTCCTATTCTCAGCCATTTCTCTACCGATTATCAACCACTATCAAAGCACTGCGGCTTATAATCATCATCAAATCAACTATATCACTATTCTCCACCACCATCATCATGGTAACCATCATTTTACCATGACGGTTACCATGATGCTTCACCACGGTTGCCATTCCTTAGCCATGATGGTTACTTGACCGCCATCTGCCGGCCATCCTCAAGGTCCGACAGCAAGGCGGCCGAACCCTGCGACTGGCAGCTGCCATGGCTGCACACCGAAACGCTCATGGCGATGGCTACGCAATGGCGGCGGTTTCTCAAGCCAGAGGGAACCCAGAAAATGGCTGGTTTATTATCATAAATGGGTAAGATCAATGGTTGATTAATGATTAGTGATTAATGGTTGATTAATGATTGGTATCATAAATGGGTAAGATAGGATGATTTGGAAGCACACACCCCATGTTTGGAAACATTTTGGAAGGCGGCAACCAAAAATGCCTGCAAAATGGAGGGTGAATTCATGGGAAATGATGATTCACTTGATGGTCATTTCATGGTTCATCAATGGTTGATTAATGATTAATGGTTAATGGTTGATTCATGATTGGTTCATAATTCGTGATGGTTCGATTTGTGGTTAAATCATGCTTCGTAGATGGTGAATCCTGATGGTAGATTGGTGGTCAAAGAATGATTGATTGATCATTGACTTATGATTGTCAATGATGGTCAATCAATGGTCATTGGTTGATTGATGGTTAATCTTCATTGATGGTTGGTTGACGGTGAACTAAGGGCCGATGACCCGCTTTTTTTACTGGTTGACGCAAATTTGCAATGACAACGACTCACACAGATGGTGAATAGACGGTCAGCAAGCTTCGCTGAAAATGCTTGACGCTGGCGGATGGTGATGGCTAAAAGTGGCGCCAAGAAGCTGCCAATTGATAGTCATCCGTTGAACTACCATGGTTGCAAAGACACGCAGCAAGCAACAAAGTCAAATTGCCTACGAGTCTACGAGGACTGTAACTCTGGCCGCTACGCGACAAGCCTGACTCCGAAAGGCACCAGCAGGTACTAGTCCTAGTCCCTAGATATGATAGGTTCCCTTTGCACCCAGGCCTTCTGTGTCTATGGGTCGACGCGGGGAAGAATGATGTGGTCTCCGTGGAAGCTTATTGTTGCTGGTCAGGTGTTAAAGACTTACATAGGATGTATGACCGGATATCCGCAGTGCACGCAAACTGGCAAATGTTGTGGGTAGTGTTGTCTTGATGTTCTGGGTGTGTAGATCAAGAAATAGAAATCCACAAGCACGGTACCTGCCAAGGGAATTCTGTTGAGGGTAGTGAGGAAAGTCATGAGAACTCAACGGCCTACAGCAGCGTGCTTCAAGCACCTGTGAAAGTCGAGCCACCAGCACCACGACCACCACAACAGTGCCGCAACAACTGATGCACCCGCCGGGCCCACCAGGAAATGGCCACAACCACCGTGCGTTGGTCCCAGCCGTTCCAGAAGCCATCTTCTCGCACATTGCCTCGGACAACCCGCGGCATCTGCACCACTGCTGCTTTGAGTAGTCCCTTGCGCCTCTTAAGGCAAAGCCATGCTGGAAAATGCCAAAATACTGGAAAATGCTGAATGAAATAAACTCCAACAAACTCATTTCCCAACCGGTTGGGTCAATCTGTGAGTCAAGTAGGCTAGGGTTGACTTCAACCTGCTGGATGTAACTGGTGTAAGAGTTATTTTACATTGCTTGTCAAGTAACTTTACCACTTAGGTCAATCTTAACTTGCTTGATCAAAAGTTCCAATCTTTGGCATCTTCGAATTACCAAGATCGCAGGCACAGCCAGCTTTTTCCGAAAAATAGGGTGTGAATGTGAACTCAACACGCTTGTTAAGCAACAGCCAGGCTGTTGATTCTCGCTGGTATACTTCCCTATCCTTGCTGGTTGGGCTGGTTGTTGGTGGCAAAAAATATCAGCCATCCCAACCTGTCACCAAGACTATCCATAACTCAAAAGGGTTCATTTTGAGTAAATAACATTAACCATCATCTGTCACTCATTAATCAACCATCACCAAAAGAAAATCATTGTTGGTTTCTCAATAAATACGGGTGCCCCCAAATCATCTAGTCATCAACCATGCACAGCAATTCACCCACCATAACTTTGGGGTGCCCCGATGACTTGGGAGACCATCATAGTTGGTATACCCTCTGTTACTGTCGCTGGTTATGCTCTATTATCAACCATCTAACCCTTCTTCTCAACCATTTCAAGTTCGTAAATGTTGTATTTAACCAGTATTGTTGTTGGTTCTACCCTATGAACCAGTGTAATTCCCTTGAAAACCACCAAGAAACAGTTATCAACTTATCAACCATTTACCACTATTAGCCACTACTAACCACCACTACCCCCTTCACCTTTCTCCACGGCTTGGAACCACCCACTGCTGCCCGAAACGTGACCCATACGTCCATGCCGGAAAGGCGGTCCCAGGCGCGATCGAAGAGCAAGGTCAAGATCAGCGACGTCCACAACCAAGCGAACTTCAGCTGTGCCACCTGGCACGACCCAGGGCGACCAACGGCCTCCCAACCACCAGGGCGATACCGCTGGCGAGCTCCCTCACCACCAGGCGGGGGAAATGGTGAAATAAGTTGGCAATGGACATGGGAATCCAGCAATTTGGAATGCACATTTGATGAACAGAATAAAAAATAGTGGATGATAGTTGAGTTAGGTAGAATTTTATGAAGTACAATTGAAAATATACATATAAAAAGTATGCATCTAAAGCTATATTCAAACTTCATCCCGAGAATGTGTGATCAATGAGCATGAGTAGGTGTAATCATATTTGAGTCGGTTTGCAATCCAACTTGTACTTGAGGGTGTGCCAGCCTGGTATGAAGCATTGAGTACAATTCTTCGTGGAACAGCCACATAGGATTATCATATACCCATCGAAGAAACAAACAAAAATACTCTAAATATGTGTATGAACTAGTGTATGAGCTAATGTGTGGATATATGCCAATGGTCATTGATGGTCATCTGCCATGCTAGTCTTGGCTATGTTCCTACAAATAGCATCAATGCCAGCAACCATTGTCTGCTCTTGGCACTGGGTGCTGGTTTTGCATCACATGGTTAGTGTTGGTTGCATGACACCAGGACCAATTGTTGCTTCAGAACCAGGGCTATATCATCATTGTGTCTGTTCTGTGATTGCTTATACCCAATTTCCTCATGCATAGGATGCAGCAACACCGTATAACAATGACATTGCAACAAACAACTATAGCACATAGTAATTCAGCAGTCACAAATATCGGTCCTTCTGATGTAGCAAAGAAATCATTGAGGATATATACCTTTAAACGGTGTTCTTTCCCAAGCAGCAATTGGCCCAAATTGGGAAAATGAGTCTGCAGCAGCACCGCCAAAGCAGCTCAATAATTGCAAGTGATGCATTGAACAAATCGGCATCTCCAAGTGTCAGTGCCGCCCAACCAAATAATAATTCACTTGGCAAGGGTTGCCAAAGATTTGTTGTCTGCAAAGAACAACAAGTGATACAAATAAATGGTCATCAACGATTAAGCAATGCTATTCGCATCATAAGCACAATTCTTAGGTGTCCTCAACAGCTCAACGAATCGCCAGCCTGGCCTGGGCATAGATGGGCATGTCCTTGAAGGCCTGCAATGCTGCCAAAAAGGTTGGGTCCGAACAAAAATCCTGCCTGGATAACTTGAGCCACAACAAAATCTGGTTGGTTCAAGACTGATATGGGCATGGGATTAGGAAATCTGGTTGGATGTTTGATATGCGAAATCTAGATAGATACAAATAGATAGATACAAATAGATAGATAGGCGAACAAATACTATATATAACTTATATAACATACAAATAGACAGGTGCTCCCGCGCATGGAATCCATGGCCAAAAGTAACGCCTGCACGAACAGTCATCCTTGAGAATGTGTTCTGGTTGGTGGTTTCAACCCCTACGAAAATATAAGCCAACCAACCATTGGTTCATATTGGAGGAAATAAAAACCTTTCAGACCACCAGCCAGTAGTTGTTAACCGCTATTTGTAGTTGTTATCCCCTATTATTAACCACTACTAATGGCTATAAAACCAACACCAGCCACCAACCGGTTGTTATCCCCTATGATTCGCCATTCATTTCCCATTCAAAAAACATGGTGATAATCCTTGCCTTGAGAATATTGACCACCTCCGCGGTGTGTCTGCTACAAGGTCACCCAACGCCTGGCTTCACTCCAAGGCTACCACAGGGCGCGTGCCATCTCCAGTGCTCCCGCCTTGAGATGCTTCTCAGCGAGTACTGCACAAAGACAGGAGAGGAAGACCTGGAGGAGTCTCCAAGTGGTGTGGCTCAGATATCTGGTGGTTGCTCAAAAGAGGGAACCTTCGAAAATGTAGGTTTAGTACTATCAATGGTTGATAGTGGATGATTTAGGGGTCCCCTATTTTGGGAAACACACATCTGCGACCTCGATCGTTCCTGTAGGGTTGAAAATCGGTTGATTTCATCCACAATCATCTTGAAACCGCCCAGCAAATGTGATTGTTTATTCGTTGGTTACGTGTTGATCATTGACTATAGTTAATTGCTGATCAACCATTTCAAATCATGCCCGCTATATTGATTGACCATTGAAATCAAGAATTATGGTTGATCAACTATAACTCATGAACCATTGAAAACACCCATTGAAATCAACCATATTCAGCCATATTCAACCATTTTCAACCATATTCAACCATATTCAACCATATTCAAGCATATTCAAGCATATTCAAGCATCACCACTTGCTACCAATCTCCTGGCTTGAACCCATCAACCCACCTTGGCCACCACAAAGACGAGGCCGATGGGCTGAAAGCCGCCCTGGACAGCATTTTATGGATCGGGGCTATCCATAGCCGCCATCGAACTGGAAGATTCATAGAGCTAACTCACCTGGCTATGGGTCCAAATTAACCAACCAATAATGGTGGATAATAATCAACAATAACATGCTTCATGATAGGGGAACCAGGGGGACTAAGGGTTTTGACCCACTGCCACCTGGCAGATTCATAAAGCTAACAGTTCGCTGAGAGAATCTCTAAGCTCTAACTGGAATATTCAGATAGCTGAGAGATTCATAGAGCTAACTGGGAGATTCATCGGGTGGGAGATCCATCTTGGTAAATCAGAACTCATCCATGGATAGATGGTGAAGGAGATGACCAAGGGCAGATCCAGCTCTCACCGATTTAACCGGCTTAGTGGCCTTTGATTTACCATCGCGGTTTAGGAGGATCATCAACGACCTAAAAGTGGGAGCCTAGCAGGGCCTAGCCGCTGTTGTCGGGATGCTCTCTTGCCATCAACGGT
>VSDK01011774.1:233076-269363 GCA_009767595.1 Symbiodinium kawagutii
AGCGTCGTGAGATCCGAATCTACCTGGCATGCTGAAACTCTTCGGATGCTCGAAAATGCGTACGCGAAGGGTCTCTCATGATTGTTCCAATCTTCACCACTGGAGATCCAGGCATTTGGATCAACTAACACACAATGTACTGGCTCCTCTTGAGAAATCGAGGGGTCAATTACCTTCAGTTTCGGTCACGCACACAGGTTGCATGGCTTGTTTTTACATTTCCACAATCTGGTTGCTGTCGAGCGAAACTTTGTCGCATTGGGCAACATTGGCCAATCTTAACTGATTGCTGAGGAATGGAACGAACGCTTGAAAGCAGCCAAGTGCCGCGAAACGTTGTGCTTGTTGAGACCTCGAAATGTGAAGAAATCCACTGTTCCCCTATCCAATGTTGAAGTCAAGTAGACATGAACCATCTTAAATCCAAGACTGTTATAATATACGCACTGCATCAGCGAAACAAATGAGAGACCCGAGTGAGTAAACAGTGGCTCATGATAATGGTGATAAATCCAAATAGTGCAGTACCAGCTCACAAAACGCCTTCGCCCCTTTGGTTGTGATCCGTCCCAATCCTCATTTCCTCACTCGGAAGCGGAAGCACCTCCAAGTAATCTCATGTCGTTGTTGATCCACTCGCTTAAGGACCGTGCTATGTCAACTGCAGCTTCGGAATTTTCCGAAATGTGTGAGACCAAGGCAACAGCCAAGTCATCCGCATGTTTCTCTTCATCGTTGCCGCCAGGCACTTGTATCCGCTGAGAATCGGCCAAATGATGACCCAGAGGCAGCGGAAGTTCCTCAAAGAGCCGCAATAAACCTCAAGGCCGAAGAGAACACGGCGCTGGCGCAAGATTCTCGGCCATTCATTCTATAATGGCAAAGCATAGTACGGCACAATGTGGATCAGCATGTGTGGACTGCTTTCATCCAGTATTCCCAGGTGGGGTAGCTATTTTGGAACATCATGTAAAATTTAGCCATATGTAATTGATGATAGTGATGTAGCTATCCCACTTTGACCTAGAGAGCATCAATATGCCATAGTTTCATCCTGGGCTCGCTGAGGTCATGCCGGGTTTCTTGCCCACATGAGCTGGGATTCAAGATGTGCAAAGGTCCTGGCAAGTTGAGAATGTTGTTCCAACAAATCCAACAAAGCCTCAATTCCAACAAGCAGTTGGGAGAAGCCTTACATATGACCATTGATTACCAGTGACTTCGCATGCATTCACTCGCAATTACTTTACCATTTGTTCATCATTAATCAAGTATCAGCATCTAGATTCGTTCCATTCCACTTCCATAGACTCACCATTACTCAATCATTTATCAAGTATCGGCATTTACGTCCATTACTTAACCATGAATCATCATCCACATGATCATCCACATCCATTCCTACCATTGTTGGTCATCATGCCCTATCTTGAATCACCACAGCCTCAACCACAACTACCAAGTCTTGAAACACCATAAAAATGGAGGATCAAAGCCATTCAAATGGTGGCTGACAGTGGTTAATGGTGGTTCAAACGGTTATTTATTAACCACAACCTCAACCACAATCAAAGCCATTCAAAGCCAATAAAACATCCTCCCCTTTACTTAACAAATGGCTATGGGTCAAAACCCCGTACCCCAGGTTCCCCTATCATTAGCCATTGTTTTCCCTATTGTTGTTGGTCATTGTACCCCATGACCAGTTGGTTAATATTGACCCATAGCCAAATACATAATCAAGTATCAGCATCTACATGGTCGTCCACATCAATTCCTACCCTCATCCAAGGAACGGTTCCTCTGCAACTCCGTGCCATCCAACCGTCTGAGTTCAATCAACAGCAAGGATGCTGCGACGAAGGCCAGTATGTCTTGGGCGCACCCCTTGGGCGCACAGCGTGAGTTCAGGGTAGTTCTTTACTATCAATAGTTGATAATGGTTGTTAACAAGGGGATAAGAACCAATGATGAAGGATCTACTGACTACAATGGTTGGTGATGATTCGGAGGGATCCCCGATTCTGAGAAATACATGAAATGGCCATGTGAGGGAATCCTCACAAGCAATTGAGAGTGATTCATTCCAGCAAGTAGCAACGCAATTCCACTGGTACCGAGAGTACGGCAGGGTCACATGAGCCAAAGCTGGATGATGGAACTCCTCTGCCCAGTGCCCATCATACTCAATCAAAGATATCCCCACAAATCATGCGAAAACAACTCAATCCATTGCTATCAACAAGAAGAAAGGATACCAAGCAAACCACAACAACTAACAACTACCATTGCTTAAGAAAAGTCGTGTGAAGCGGATCAACTTGTATCCCCAACAGGCGCCCAAATGTCCCACGGCAGGAGTAAGCACAGTGAAGGACCGCCCCTTGACCTTATCACAATATAGACATTTATAGACATAATGGATTCATAGGCATACTGGTGATTTATTGATTCTTTAGGTGAGCCAACTATAGACATCCTTCTAGATTCTGGGGGCATACACCCTTTCTCTTCATGGGTTCTGGAGCCTATATCTACAAAACATCAATTTGCCATAGCTGGTGACTTTACCCCATACTCTGGGTGGTTTGTTCACAACTTGAGCTCCCGTTCTAAGGTATGACTCTACTTACCCCATCACACTTACAACTTGCACGACCTACGAGCCATCATTTTCTGGCTCATGAGTCTACATCACCCAACATTTAAGTGCTACTTGTAACCTTGAACTCTTAATCTTAAACCATTTGCTTTCGTGCACGTTGTTGCAAAAGCTTGACTTTTATATCATGACCATCCCATCACATAAACATTCAATAGATCAAAAACACCAAAATCACCACAAATTCATCATCATCATCATCATCATCATCATCATCGTCATCGTCATCGTCATCATCATCATCATCATCATCATCATCATCATCATCATCATCATCGTCGTCGTCGTCGTCGTCGTCGTCCTCATCATCATCATCATCATCATCATCATCATCATCATCATCCTCATCATCATCATCATCATCATCATCATCATCATCAAGCTACTATTTGTGGTGAACAACTGGATGACTTGGGGGTGAAAACTGGATGACTTACGGGCACCCCCATAACTTGAGAACCCCCCATGTAGATGCTGATACATGATGAAAGCTTAAGTACGGTTTGGTTTAATGATTTCCTTCAAGTAGTCATATATGGTGGTTTTTCACGTAATTACTGTTGTTTGACCGTTATTGTTGGATATCATCCCCTGGAATTAACCAGCACTAACGGTTATATAGCCCTTACAATCCCCCTTCAAAATCATTATATCCCCCATAAACCATAACAAAATCCCTAAAAACGAAAAAACCAGTATCTACCCTTCCAAAATCCATCCAAAACACCTCAAAACCATCATCTCTAATCTCATTTTCCATTCCAACCCTACAAGAATGGCATCTCCAATCCCAAAAACCCATCCTTGGACCTTTGATCTCCCTGCCACCGCCACGGCCACCGCCCTGGTGCCTCATCCTTGCGCAGCATCCGCGCCAGGTCATGGCCGCCCACCGTGGGGTCCCGCAGCACTGCCACAGCGCCGTCCCCGCGCATGGCCAGGGCCTCGGCCCAGCACCCCGCGTTGGCGAAGGGCGACTGCTGGTCGTCCTGGGCCCAGACTAACCTCAAGGCACAACGGTTCAGGTGGAGCTGGGGGAAGTGGTTGGGGTGGATGGTGGGTTGGATGGTGGGTTGGGTTGATGGTGGTTGGGGTGGATGGTGGTTGGTTTCATTGGTTTGATGTTGGTTGGTTTGATGTGTGATTGGTTGATGGGTTGGTTAGTTGGTGATTGGTTCGTGAATTGATTCTTGGTTTTTGCTGATGTCATTGGTGAATGTTGGAGAGTTGGTAAAGTGAATGGTTTTGGGTTTGCGAAGCGTTGAATGGTTGCATAATTATGGTTGTGAAAGGTAGATATGGGGTAGGCATGGATGCCGTTGGCAAGTCCCATCCACCCAACTAACACGTGGGTAGCCCCCAAGTGAACGAAAGATATCACCTCCAAATCATCAACATGTCACCAGAATTATGTGGTACATTCCGACATGTCATTTACCTCTTTTGACAAAATCAGGATTTTCAACCACTAACCATCCCACCCACCAGCCACCCACAAGCCACCTATACCAGCCACCCACCCACCCACCAGGCATCCCCCACCCATCCCCCATGTAGGCCGCGTCACATCACCGGCCCCGCGAAGGCGCAGCTGTTAGGCCTGGGCGCCGGCGCGAAGAGCAGCGCCGCCGCCACGGCGCCGCTGCCGGCAGCGCCCGCGAGGTCCATGGCGCGCACGGCGCTGGCGCCCTTGCCGCAGAGGATGCAGAGGTCGCTGCTGCTGAAAGCCATGATGCACTGCACCACGTCCTGAGGCGATGGGATGGGATGGTTACAAAGGGGCAGGAATGGTGATCTTCAACTGCCGGCACGGCAGCGTGGGCAAAGATCAGTTGGGGAACGGATGGTGGACATGCTGGTGATGGTTGACTGATGGTTGACTGATGGTTGATGGTTATCGATGCTGGTTTGTGGTGGTTACTGGCTAAAAGCACATAGTGCCGTTGAAAGCATGATAGCTGATGGTGAGTGATGAGTGATGATGATTAATGTGACATATCATGGGAAGGATGATTCATGGCTGGTAGGGAATCCTCAGCAAAACTTCAGCCAACTGATTTAAATGGTACATTTAATACTGAGAAATGGTCGTTGATGATTTATGATGCCTGACACATCCTTACACCACATCCTCTCCTTATCTCCACTTGTTACTGATCATGAACGACGACCGATAACGACTCATGGCTCAAACGAAGCACCCAGTTGAAAGAACAGCGATTGTAAAGCATCGTGGTAAGTTTGGTATGTTTCAAAACCAAGGGCAACGCCAATGGCTAAATGGGTTAGGAACGGTTCCAATCTTTGACGTGCCATGCTTGTTTTCTATGGTTTAAAACTTGCGGTCAATAACGATTGACAACCTGATCATTACCAATGATAATCATCAATGATGATTAATAAATAGTGGTCATAGGTCATGAATAACAGGTCAATGCTAACGGCCCACGACGTTGAAGTTCCCACATCGCTCAGCATCCCCCAGCAGTGAAGCACCCGGGTCCCCATGACGACATGACTGCTTACTTTGAGAGCCTGAGTTGATCAGCACATCTGATAGGCCGTTGGTTGATCATTGACCACATTGGTTAATCATTTGCATATGGCTATACTGATTTCGACACATGATTATTACTGATGATTGAACCGTTATACTACATTGTACGGATCATTGCCCACCATTCTGAACCAAGAATACCGTTTCCAATCACTAACCAACTAATCATTGGTTAAGAATGGCAAAAACAATTAAATCAAACCAGTTGGTTACTAGTTGGTAAAAACTATTACTAGTTGGTTACCATTCTAAACATTCCAGAAGCAACAGCCATCAATCGCTGCCCCAGCGACCATCAACTCTGTCTCAGGCGTCAGCATGGGCATCGCCACAGAAACGTCAGCATCCAACCTGGGCGAAGCGACAACACCGATGTGTGGCGAGCTGGGTCAAGCAGTTCACCAGCCAATTTCATAGGGGATAATGACCAACAAGTTCATAAGGGAAACAATGGTTAATGATAGGGGAACCGGGGGTACGGTGTATCAAAAGTACCACGAATGAGTAATAATTGTAGTAGAGTACTTGAATAGTGTATTGCAATTTCTTGTATATTACGCTGTATCAAAAGTCATAGCATTGGCTGGTCCTTCCGCAGAAAGACTCGTCGAATTGGATCGAGGTTGGGATGCAAGTGAGACATCACATTCATGACGTGACACGACACAACAGGACAGGACATGACTGTTTGAACTCACCCGACCCAATGACACCAGGTGTGTCTGCAGATCAACACGTCCATGGAGATGATCATCCATGTCCGGTCCCCCGACTTGACAACCACAGAACCCCAAGGAAATGTTTGTGAGATATCAAAAAATATCACCGTGACGTTGGCAATCAATTTTGGCTCTGAAAAACGATCATGTTGGGCTTGGCAGCCAAGTTTTCATCGAGTAACAGTTTGGTTCTCTTGAGAACCTGCGCCCATTCGTCCACCCTCTTGGGGTCTTCAAAGCTTTGCTCGAGGATGATTGCCATCCCAGTGCTAACGAATTCCTGACCATCAGGAACAATCATCAGCGTACCAACAGAATCCGTGATGAAAACCATCACAAAATGGGATTACACCATTCACCAGTCTTGATCAGTCTCAACCATGAACCACCACATAAGATGATAATCATGAGTAAGCATCATCAAGCGTCAGAAAACATGGTCACACCATGATTTGGTGTCACTGAGTAGTCTTAGCCAACCCGAATCATCCTGCATCAGCAGGACCCTCTTCCTGTAGCCAAAAGAGGGTGCATGAAGTTTGCCCAGCTTTGGTTGTCTTGAAGAGCTTCTGGTCAGCTCTTGTCTGGCTGGGGATCAGTTGAACAACCATAAAGGTGGTAAGTCGTTGCTAAGTGAAAAACTCATAGTGGTTAGCGAACTGTTTATGATAATTTCATATAATTTATATAGTCCTACTTACCTGATGCCTAATAACAGCTCATGGTGGTGGTGTGGAAATCGTCCACCCGAGTAGCCAGTGGATCCCAAAAGGAACGCCAAGGGTGCTGCGATCCCAGCCAGGTGAGACTGTTCCCCTATGAATTGTTGGGTCTACATGGAGCCATCTCTGGCCACCCCAAAGATAGCCAACTTGCTGATACATTGAGGCCCATCTGTGCTGCTCAAGCTGGACAACCCATCAATCTTCCATTCGCTTGCCCTGATGGGGTTGACGGTGTCCAACGGAAACTACATCTGGGTCTGAATCCAAACCTGGAACCTCAAACATTCAGGATGTGAGCTACCCAATTACAGATATTCGTTGAGAGCGATAATGTGAAAGTATATGTGATCTATGCTTTACTTGCTTTTTTGCTAGAATTCCCATCCCCACCAGGCCGGACGCGGGAACCATCAGCTATTCAGTTGGTTTCGCAGGTCAGGAATATATAGCATGAATACTGTATTCACATGTAACTTGCTTGCCTGCTTGCTTATAGTAATTTGCTTGTCCTTACTTGTTACCTTACCTACTCGCTTACTTGCTTACCAACTTACGGAAACTCTCATGTAACATCCATCAGCATATCTTTTCTATGGACACAAGCAAGCATAAAACACACACGCATACATATATGTCAACGCGTGAATGTGCCATAAAGTATATCATCTTAGAGTTGATTCGTGCACCCATCCAGTGTCTTAGCTTGGCGGCTTAGCTTGGTATATCATGGAAAATGTGGTTGGTGTTTGAAAGACCCCTATGAAAATATAAGTCGACCGAACAATTGGTAATAACTACTAGGAAAATTAAAAAAGTTTGAAACCACCAACCAGAAATCCATCCACAAGTGGCTGATCAGTTCGGAGCTCCTGATTGATGAGTTTCCTCATGGGCTCCACCAACAAGCACGCGACAGGCCCACCAGGCGTTTCCAAAGCCACTTGGCGACCACCAAGTTTCTGGGCGACCTCTCCTGCGGCTTTCTTGGAATGATCGCACTTATCGCTGATGATGGTTGGTATGGACTAACACCAGGTAATGGCTGTTGGTAGTGGTTTACTTGATTGATTTCATCGTGAATGGTCATGTTGGTCAATAAGAAGAGTCACTACTATGGATGGTAATGGTCACAACAGGCAGTTCGGCGGCTCAACCAACAAGCAACACACCAGTTCACAGTCACAACCAACAGAAATATGCCTCAGTACATCGAGGCAAAACCTGCCCATCTGCTTGATTCAGGTTTCGGATTCGCAGGTTTTGCCCAATTTCTGGACATCTCGAAGATGCCACTGCTCTGCCACGCAACTGGCTCATTAAGTCCAAAGCTTTCGGGCAAGGATTTGATGGCTATCTTGTGACTACAACCGGATCTTACGCTTTTTTTGGAGTACTCGTTTCACAATGTGAATCGTGTCTCCCCCACAAAGTGACCTCAACACCACACATCAAAAAACCCACGCACGGATTTCAGCACCTGATCCAGTTGGTTCTTGCCGCAATCGACATGTTTGTCCAAGTCACTGGCCCCCAGTCGTCACTGGCGCTTTCCCCAGTGCTGGATGGTACCTCCATGGACAATCCCATATAGCTAAATTGAATCATGATTGTATATCATTGTTGGGTAGTATTCCCTATTGTTAACCACCATTAATGGTCCTGACCTGCCTTACGGACCATCCCCTATATCTTCCAATCTGTCTCACACCTGAAAAGTTGCACCCTGCCCTCGGCCCCTACCTTGGAAGGAAGCTCGCCGTTCAAGCACGTCTCGTGGTACCCAATGGCCATGTACTGGAAACTGCCGTGCCTCTGCATCCTCCTTGTTGTTCAAGGTCACTTCTTCATGTAGCGGTTCACTCACCCAGGAGACCGACCGCTTGTAGCTGCCTAGCGGCAAGCGGCGATGTGGAGCAATTCCCACGGTCATCTTGGAGCATGGTGGTTTGGGGGGATGAATGGATGCCCTTGGGCAAGTTATCATCCAACGAGTGTTGAACCTACAAAGTAGATGGCGGCCCTAGCCTTTAGGTGGCTTGGGCTGGCCTGAGATCCAACTGTTGAGACCAGCAGGTGGCGTGACATGCTACGCCCCCCCAGATCAAGAACCCAGGGCAACCACACTGAAACGCCTGGGGTGATGGTTGATCATTGCTAACAATGACGATTGATCACTAAATCAATGGTGAAAAAAATACATGGTGCGGTTAATTGTGGTTAATGGATGTTCTTTGATAGTTGAATAGTGATTGATAAATAGTTGCTCAGTGGCTGATTAATGTTTGATCATGGTCGATCTATGCTTGACGACGGGATATACCAAGCATCTAGGGTAAATCTGCAACAAGTTGGCTTCTTTGCGACTGCTCGACTGTCATAAATAAAACAACTTGGGAAACCATGCCGGCTCTGACTAATCAGGACTGGTTGGCGGGACATAAGCCCTTCAACGACTAGATTATCATCTCAACATCGCTCGAGAGAGCAAACATCAAGACTAATTAATTAATGATATACCAATATCTGGTCATTTCTCAAGTTGTAGGGTTACCCCCAAATCATCCAATATGAACCACCTTATAGTAATAAAGAATTGATTTTGGGGGTCCCCTGTTTGTCAAAAACAATGTACAAAAGAATCATCTCTCTGCAACATCTGGCTGTGGGTCAAAACCCCGTACCCCTGGTTCCCCTATCATTAGCCATTGTTTCCCGTACTATTGTTGGGCATTATCCCCTATTATTGGCTGGTTAATATTGACCCATGGCCATCTCTGTAATATGATGCAGGGACAAGATCTGGCCCACAAGGCCGGAGAGGATCCTCGGAGATCTGCACTGAATCGGGCGCAGCCTTCCACTTCGTCATGCAAGTGTCTCTTGCACCGCTGCTTCTCTCATGAAACAACCACTGATTTACGTATGAACAATAACCATTCATCTATTCACCATTAATAACCATATGGATTAACAAGAAACCAGTGTTGACTTCTTGGTTTCATGATCTTCATGGTCTTTGACAGTTCTTAGTTAAATTCTGAGTTTCATGATCTTCGTGCATGTGATTGCAGAGTTGAACAGTGTTTTCTATTGGTTGAGCTCTAGGCATTTATCATTTTCATGTTTCCTAACCTCAATCTGACAACTTTCTTTGACAAACAAATGCTCGTCACGTACAAACAAACGTTAAACATCTTCATGTATCAGGCGGCTGTTCTTAACTTCTAGACATCCCCATGTCTACCCATTGCACCATAAACGTTGAAAACTGAGCTGCGCTCTCGCCTGGACTTTTTGATCGCTTTCTTGTTTCAGCTTCGCTTGGTGTCAACTTGGGTAGTTTCGCCTGGAAGCTTTGCAGAGTGGTCATATGTTCACAGTGGTATAGATGAAAATCATGCTATCCATGGTGGGAATGTATCCACATGTGTGATCCAAAGGACAAAAGCCTTTGGCAAAAATCTCGATTGTCAGGACCCGAATTCCACTTCCAGTGGGTGTGCGAGAGGAAATTCTTAGTCAAGAGAAGCCTCTGCAACATGAGGGGATGTTCTTGTAGCTTGGGTCTTAGCCGTAAACTACCTTGTGAACTTCCACAACGAAGTCATCGGGGGCTCTATAGTCTATAAGCGTGTGGGTCACATGAGGCATCCAAAGCGTAGTTATTACATAATTGTAGTTAGCGAGGCTACTACCCGTGCTGAGCTACCCCCACCAGGTTGCACAACAACCACTTCCCCGGAAAAAGCACCTTCTCATCAACGGATTCTGTTTGAAATCCAGAAAAGGCAGAGGCAAACACGTCGAACTCCGAATCCATAAAGATGCACATCTCGATTTTAGAGTTCATGACATGTTTCTTCTTGTCCTGAGAAAGATTCTCATAGGCGGCCTTTACAGCCCGCGCAGTCATCTCTGGCATCGAGTCTTTGAAGGGACCGCTGAAAATGCCACCACTGATGGGCAAAAGCCGCATTCTCTTGTGACCGTGTTTCACAAACTCTTCTAAGACATTGCCATAGGCGAGGGCCAACTTGTCCACTGCGTGATCGATCTGCGTACGCAAGTCTGGCCCAACAACATGGATGCACTTCTTCTTGCCATCTGCATACGCGTAGTATTTCGCCTGACATTCCTCAGTAATTGCCTCCTTGACCTCTGTCGGAAATGTTGCAGCTTCATTTATTTCCAACCACTGGTAGTTTGCCTGTGCCGCCCCCTTAGCATCACGTGGACCTTTATCTCCCCGAATGAATGGCAGCCCAGCTGGATCGACAAGGATCGTGTCCTCATCGGGTGGATCTGTCTTTTCTCCAGTGTTGCTGGAACCCAGAGTGCCATACCCCTTCACTTCCAAAACGCTGGTGAGTTCCGGGGCATCATCTTTCTGTGGCTCATCGTTTTCCGCCAGAGGTTGCGGTAGAACCACCTGAAGGCAACTCTCGGGGTGCGTGTTTGACGCGAACAGAAAAGACCAAAAGCTGGTTTCCCGGAAAAAACACGGAATGTTCAAGGGATGGGTGGGCATCAGTGGAGCCATGCCCATGGCCTTGGTGTATAATCGACCATTTCAAAGCGTGGAGAGGCCATTTGTTGTCACTTCTCCAAAATGTGAAGTATCTGGCTATGGGTCATAACCAACAATGCAGCTGGAATGGCTTGGATTGGTGAAAACAGTCGTTCAGGGTATCTGCCATATGGTGGTGCCCTGTCAAGTCCAGACCAACTAACTAGTTGTAGGGGTGAACCCTCTGGAAGTTGACCTTGCTACCCCTGGTAGTGCCACCACGAAAGGCTATTGGTCACTTGCTGACAGTTGCAGACTGGTGAGCTATGATAGCCTTCATTGCACCTTCGGTGTTTCTTGGTGATAGCAAGAATGATTCATGCTGTAAGGAAGTGCTTCACCCTGTACGTCCGCTAAGCCAACTGTTCAGAGTAACCTCATGGCACGTCACGTTCACAATGCAATCATAAGCAGTAGAACAAAATCATACACAAGCTCTAGTCAAAAAAAGATGCGTGGCCATAGTAGTCAAAAGATGACGTGCAAGCAATAGTCATAAACTATGGTCAAGCCATATAGTCAGAACCGTATCAGCTCGGATTTCAGTTGTTGACTTGAGCCCGCAAACCCCAGCAGACTCCTGGAATACATCTACATCACACCCCTGATTTTCTATGAATCTACTGATATGGCTGCGGGTCAAAACCCTTACTCTCCCTGGTTCCGCTATCATTCACCATTGTTCTCCCTATAGCTTCGTTGGTTATCATCCCCCATGAGATTGGTTGGTTAACTGCTTGACCCAAAGCCATATAGTTGGTATATATCCCCTATAATTCTTAGTTATCATCCCCTATCATTAACCAGCTAAACCATCTATCATTAACCATTAGTTGGTTATCCCATGTTATCCCCTATTATTGTTGCTTGTTATCCCCTATTGTTACCCATCATAATCTCTTATAGAACCACTATCATTAATGTATACCCAGGATTAATAAACCCCTGGTTGATTCATAGGGGGTATCCCCCAAGTTCGCCTTGCTTTCCCTTGAAAATTGTGACGCCCCTAATCAATCAGCCAGTGGTTTATTAATCCTGGGTTACCATTAACCAGCTAAACCAGCTACAACATTGGTTAGAATAAACCAATAGGTGGGTTCCATAGCCGGTTGGTTAACTATTATTTTAACTATTGTTAACTTATTCATACTATCATTCACCATTAACCAGCTATTATGATATTTATATTATGAACCATTATTAATCATAATATATCAGCATTATTAACCACTAACCATTACTAAACTATAATACGAGATTATTATAAACCATTATCATTAACCATTAACCTACTACTGAATACTATTATCAATAACTTATTATTAATACTATTATTCACCAGCTAAACCAGCTATCATTAACCATTAGTTGGTTATCTCCTATAATTGGTATATTAGCCATACAGTTGGTGTATATCCCCTATAATTCTCAGTTATCATCCCCTATTATGAACCATTCACCAGCTATGAAATTGCTTGGAAGCATCTTCTCTGGCAGTGAAAGAGCCTCCTGCCTTGGTCTTCTGTTCCAACTCGTGGCTGTCATGCATCTCTTCCTGGAGCAGCTGATTGACGTCAAACTCAGTGACTTCTCTGGGTTTGGTAGACGCCTAGGGAGCTGCTGAAGTACCGTTGTGTAGACGAAATCTCAACTTTGCTGGGAGATGTATGTGTTCTAGAAAAATGATACGAAAAATACTCTAACATGTGTGTACTACCATATCTACCAGAGGGTGTAGAACATATTTCAACTTTGGGGGGAGATATATGTTCATCTATAGTACCGACATCTATGTACTGTAACGCCAATCAGCTCCCGAGCTCGCTAAAAATAGTGCATTATCCAGCCAGCTGTGTTGGACGTATGAATCTCTCAGTCTGCTTCCAACCTCCTGTCACCTGCTTGTACAAAAACCAAGCTCCTGAGGTTGGAGTTTTTGTTCATTTGGGCAACTCATGTGAAAATCTAGACCAAGATGGGCACGGCCGATCACAAAGAAGTGAAGACCTTAAGACTCTAAGAAACATATGTACATGATGATGTTGCAGATATGCATGCTAGTCCATTTCATATCATCTTGATCCAAGCATGGCCATCACAACACAATAGCGTATGAGTGCCTGGAGTCCTGTCAGTTCCTTCACGTCTCCACATGAGGCAACAAAAAACAATTTTCAAAGTTATTGATTTTTCATTATCATTTCACTCCTGATCATTTCACAGGCCAAAGCAAAAACCAATCATTCTGTCAATGCAAAATGCTTGACGGAGGAAAGAAAGGCAGTGTTGCAACTTTCTGTAAATGTCATGAGGGCTGCATCTTCTATTTCTCAGGTTGCCCCCGCATTTTCCGTGTGTCCATGCATCAGGAATGAGCAAGCGTCTAGGAAGCATAGCTTTCGCATTGGTTTGTTCTCGTTGTTTTCATTTGTCATCGCTGTTTTTTACGCAGGACAGCAAGTGATGTAGAAAATGAACAACTGACACATGCATTCTGGGGGTGATCAGCTTTGTAATGCGTCCATCATGTTTACCGTTATTCACCCTTGGTATCTTATCAATCATTCACCATCATTAATCATACAAGGTCAAGCAGCCACTAAATTCCTCACATGGAACCGAAGGATCCGATGTCCACTTCCCCCTTGCACCTTAGTGTCGACTGGGATGCTGTTGGACACCACGGTTTCCTGCTGCTGCCGCTTGGATGAAATGAAGCTTGTAGGGCGGACCGGCAGCTTCTCAAGCAATTTGCGACCATGAACTACAACATAAATTAACAATGGTTGTAGCCAATACTTAGAAGAAATAGTACATAGTAAAATAGTTTAACTTAATTAATTATTGTTAATAGTAGGTTTGTTGTTTACATTCTTCCGCCACTAACCGTCAGTTGATAGCCAATAATTAGTAACTTGGTAAATTCACAATGGCTACAGTAATCAGTATTGTCCACTGATGGTGAACAATTCACTGACCATTAGCCATCACAATGAGTAGCAACGGCTATTTAATGGTTATTGAACGGGAAAAACTCTGGCAAACACTATGTGCATGTTGCCTTTGCAGTTGACACGCTATAGAAAACACTACCTCTACGCCAGGTCTTGGGCAAATGCCTATCCGAGATAGATGCAACTGGACGGGGAGGGTTCATCTTGTGACATCAACCCAGGCCATCCCAATGGCCAGGAAACCGTCCAACAGGTGGGAATGATTCACTTTTGAGGTGCGGGCGTTGATGAAGATCCCAGAGCTAAGATCATACAAATACACATAAATATGTAATGACATCATATAATACATGTTCAACCAATACTATCCAATACTGAGCCACCGCTGAATCCTGAACCATGAGGTTCATCGAGGCATGTGATTGTCTTTGTAATCTGTATATCTAATTTTGATTTGATTGGCAGTGGGCTGGTATGCCAGGATTTTTAAGAGTACAATACATACATGTGCAGAGACAATTCCATGCAATTCTATGCGCATGTGTACAAGCAGTATGACATATATATATATATGTGTGTGTGGTGTAGAGTCCATTAGATGCAAACCTATGCCTATATATGCCCTTCCACTTCCATTCAACCGCATGCAACATAAATGAACATAGTGAATATTACACATGTCTCTCTCTCTCTATAGATATATTGATATTTATATACTGTATATATGCGTGGCAATATCACATAGATCATGATCGTATATCATCATACTGTATATCATCAAATATCATCATAAATCATCAAACATTATCATAGTGTATATCATCATCATCATCATCATCATCATCATCATCATCATCATCATCATCATCATCATACGTCTTCAAATATCATCATATATCATCATATATCTATATTTACATACATACATATATATGTATATTATATGTATCTGTCAGCTATCTATGTGACCACTCATCTCCGTGCTGTGCCTGGATTCAACTACCAGGCACCAACTTCCCAGCGCCACACCTGGCCGCTTTGCTTCCGCCGCTGGAAATAGTTGGGCAGCAACTCTGCCTTGGTAACTCGTGCTGCACATGTCGACGTTCGAGTTTTCGCGCCTTGATTCATAGAGATGATTGGAGGGATTTGTAAGGATTGATCGGGAATTTATAGGGATTCATCGGGATTTATAGAGGATTCATGAGGGTTTATCAGGATTTATCGGGGTTAGTAATCGTGAATGCTATGAATTTATGAAGATTGATAGGGATTTATGTGGAATTGTAGGGATTTATAGGGGCTAGTAATCGTGAACGCTATGAAAAGTATAGGTATTTATCGGGATTATATAACTAATAATGTAGGATAAATATGGTGTGAATGCATCTGAATGCGAATCATATGTGGGATTTCAGCATGAACAGACGATGTGTGAAGGCATGTGTATGGATACGAACATATTGTGTATAGGGCGTTTGTGTTTGTTGGTCCCTCTTTCTATCTGGTATGTTTATGTGGATGTGCTTCCAACAACCAAAGCAAATAACAGAAGCCTGGACTGTACACATAAAAGTGGACTGCTTGTTTGATATGGATATGGAATCCCAGAACAAAGAATAGTCATGATACTTTTTGGATGATTGCCAGGCAATGAATGAACAAAGCCCCATGAACGTGCAAGCTGTTTGCGACACAAACAACTGGCATGTTTGTCCCTTGGCCAGTTCCCGTGTTGGTCAACTGGCCCCCTCCCATTGTGTTGGAAGACTCAGCCCATCTCAAGCGAAGATAATTATTTGCACATTCGAGTTTGTTGATGAACCCGTTGAACTCCTTCAACTCATTGAAGCCATTGCCGCTGTGTCTTATTTACGGCCAATTTACATCATTGAAACATCCTGAGCAGGTGACAGTTGAACAGGTTTCATCGACCAACCAGTCTCAACCATGGATCAACTATCTTAAGCATGGCCAAGTGCTAAGCATGACTCACCATTTGTGTTGCTTCAATGCCATTCACCATCATTGTTCCCCGTTGTTACTGCTTCCATTCTAGACGATTGTTCTTAACCCTTGTAACCATTGCTCACCAGTGAGCAACAATCATTCAAGACCCTTGCTTATATAACTCTGGTTTAGTCTTCATTATTCTTATCAACCACTTTTAGTCATCATAAATAATCAATCCATCATCATCATCATCATCATCATCATCATCATCATCATGATCATCATCATCATCATCATCATCATCATCATCACCATCAACCCATATTCCCCCTGGTCTTTATTGCTCATCTACCATGATTGCTTCGCATCAATGCTTCCCACCACCATCATCCACCCACCGCCACCACCACCACCCCGGGGCTGCTCCAAGGGGCCACCAGATGCCTCGCCTCGGAGACGGCGCTTTCCATCTGCGACAGGCGCTGAAGCTTCGCGTCGATCTGGGGCATCAGCTGATCCAGGATCTTCAACGTCGTCTCATGGAGACCTAGCGAGTTCGAGGGAGAGGGGCAGGGGAAGGTGGAGGGCGGTTGGTGGGCGGTTGGTGGGTGACGTTGGTGGGTGACGTTGGTTGATGTTGGTGGTTGATGTTGCTTGGTAGGTGGGTTTAGGTGTGTTGAGGAGGGTGAGGTTGGTTAAGGTGTGTTAATGTGGGTCAAAGAACCCACAGCAGGTCACCATGTTGTTAGGACACACACCGTGCCCGTGATGAAGTTTACATGTAGATCCGTGGTTCGAAAATCAATAAGTTAACTAAACTCAAGATGGAAAAAGAACACAAACAATGGTGGAATCTTGGACTTTGAAACATCATTTCGGGATTATCGTTTTTTGTGATTGAGGCGGTGCTCAACACATGGTAAAACGGACAACTCTGGCAAATTGGATGGGCCATCAACCCGTACAAGGCACTGATAGCATCCTCCAAACGTGCACGAGCACGTTCTGGATCTTCCATGGCGAGGATGCCGAACAACGGCGAGCAACGGCTGTTGTCAAGCGATGTGGTCAAAACATTTCTGCTGATGAGGTAGGTTGACCACAATTTTGTAGCAACAGCGATTGGTAGCTGTAGCTGATGGGCTTCATGCACTAACTTTTGCTACAAAATCAGATCATCACAACGAATTGCGAAAAAATCTCAAACCCTGGGCCCCCTTTTCAACGGTATCCTTCCCCATTGATAGGTATCCCCATGGGCAACAATCCACAGCTGAGTGGTATGTTCCCCAATTTGACTGGTCATTCTCGTTGACCCTGATCCTGAACCACAGGTGACTATCCAGTATCCAGTATCAACCCAAAGACCAAAGCCCAAGGTGCTTCAAACTTGTGAAAAATGTATCAAGAGTAACAAAGCGGTACTAAATGCCCCCTCAACCGTTCAGAGTATCATGTCAAATGCTCTTGGCCAATAATGAACCAAAATTATCCAAAGATTGGGTTCACTATGGCAAGCAGTATCTAATAATGACTAAGCAAGTCCACCTTGGTGAAATCTGGGTGAAAATGATGGCTGCTCATGGGAGGCCAACCGCCGACCGACGGAACCGGCTCCGTCCCAACTTTGGGGACGGGAAGCTGGAGGACGAAGGCATCAAGTATCCAAGCCAGTTCCTCAATGTACACACATGGTGGTTTCTCAAAATAGGGGGCCCAAAAAATGGTTGGTTTTTGCTATAGATGACTATTAATGGATGATTTGGGGGGTCCCCTATTTTGAGAAACCACCATACAAACACGTAGAATGTCAATCTTAAGATTTACATGCATAGACATATCACATATCTGTACTCTTGTATACAGTATAAACATAAATTTAAAAGAACAAGTGATAAGAAGTGCATTATGTCTGGGCGGCACTGTGTCCAAGTCTCTGTCACAATGCATCCTCTGAGTGTGTGCGTGGGCGTGTGACTCAAGTCTGGCCGTCTAGTCATGATTTAATCCGCAATTCCGACTGAAAACTGGCCACACTATTGGCAGAAAATCATGATATTTTCTCAACACCAAATCCGTATGAAACCCAACGAACAACTTGCCACAGGTTATGCAATCATTATAAGTGACCTATTGGTTTATATATTGTTATATCAAAATTCCACGCTGCCATGGTTATATACGGTAGACCAATGTTAATCAACCAACTATTGTGTGCTTGGGTCCCGTCCCAAGAATATGCCGGCCGAATCATACCAAACACAAACAAAGCATGTGGCCAGTAGGAGCGGGTTCACTCAGCACCCAAAAATGGAGGGGGTCCAGGCACCAACCTGATAAATGGTATGTTGTGCGGGATCCTACTGATGCACCTGATGACAGTTGGGTGACCATTGATGTCGTTGAACCAGGATGAGTTGGACCTAGTTGGCTGTACCAGCCTGTTTAATGTTACAGTAGTCTTTCGCTGCATCACCTCACATTGGAGTACTGTAACTTGTTGAACCGGCATCCCAATGAAGCGACCGAACAAGTTGCATCTGCACCCTACCATCGGAGGAGATGAATTCGAGCACAATTTGGTGTTCTGTGCATAGCACAACTTTTCAGTGGTCGAATCAGGAAAAAAATGCAAGATGGCCCGTATATGGCTATGGAATATCAAAAATAATCAAAACTGCAGAGGCTTTTAATTTACACCCAACCAACATGGTAGTTGAAACTAGCTGCTCACCTGGCTGATACCCTCAAAGTTTTCTCAAGGGGGATGTGCCACTCTGGTCCTAAACTTCCACAGTGACGAATGGACTGTTCAGCTTGGGTGGAAACAAAAGCCAACCGCTTGCCAGCTCACTAGCCAGCTGAGAAGGGTCTGTTGAGGCTTCATTGAGAATGATCGACCATCATCAACCATCATTCGCCATTTTTAGGCTGTGTACTGAGAATCAATTAGGCATCGCTAATCCTTATCAATCCAGTATACCAACCAATAATCAACTATCAACCATTTTCAACCATTCGTACCAAGTCTGGCCCTCGACTCCACCAGTAATCAAGCAAGTAGTTTTTCAAGCGTGAATCAACCATCCATTTATCAATCAGGAATCTTTTCACGCGTAAATCAACCATCACAAGCCTCATCAATGCTTCACTGCTCACGCCTGATCGCTACTGTCATCCGTCAGCACGAAGGCACTCATACCCAAGGCGATGGTGACTGGCAGCAATGACGACATTGCCACCAACAACACCACCACCACCACCACCAACCACAACAACACCAGCAACAGCGACAGCAACAACACCAGCAACAGCGACAGCAACAAAACCAGCAACAACCAGAACGAGAACTCGGAAACATGGATTCGTACTTGATCAACAATGGTTGGTAATGGATTGATGATGGGGGAATGATGGCTCAATGATGGATTAATGATGATAGCCAGTGCTGGGTTGGGAATGGTTAGCCATGCACTAGTACTGCTGCATAATGGCCATACAACAATCATCGTTACTACCATTGCTGCTACATTTGCGTACAACGCCTCAGAATGGCTGGTAAAATGCACCGTAGGGCAAGATGAGCTAACTACGAAGCATCAGATTACTGATAATTGTGGTGTTCGGTATTTTCTCAAAGTATCTGCCTGAAGAGATTAGAAAAAATAGCAACACCATACGTTTTCGGGGATGCTACACAGTTCGAAGGCATTGGTACCTTGATCCAAAGATTTGGCCATGCTCAACCCCAAGGCTTTCAGCTACCAGTCAGGGCATCAGTCATTCACCGCTGCTCATCTGCTAAAACTTTGCCCTAAGAGGCGGTCATGTTTCAACGCTCACAGCTCCCAAAACACCCTATCCATACCTGGCATGACTTGCAGCACCAACCATTGATTCAAGCACCCTTAAGCCCGCACTCTCACGCACATCTGGCAGCAGCATCGGCCTAGCACGTTCCACTGCAGGATGGTTTGGCGCTGACCGCGCATGGCCCACATAATGAGGGCAGTCACCAGCAACTTGCTTTGAAGCAAAATCTGGTACCTGAGCGAATTCCATGGTGACATGGTGTTGGTCAATTCTTTTGAATAGGTATAAAATGGTAGTATTAAGTGGCAGTGGGAAAAAATGGTAGGATTGAGCAGTTTAGCATGGTTGTAGAATGCTGGTTGATCATGGTGGCGATCATGGTCCCAACCGCGAACAAGGTTGATGGTTGATCATAGGTGGGGTCAGTGATGGTTTGTCAAGGCTGGTAAATAGTTGATCCGGTCTGAGTATGAATCGTCATGAATGATCAATCCAGATCGATTTGTCATCAATCGAGACCCGAGTATTTTCATTGATCCATGATCTTACTTCGTCGATCATCATTGATCACGGAACCTTGAGCAACGAATCATTTGGTATGAAAGGTCTGGGTTCTGTAGCAACCTGGTTAGTGAACGAACCGCGGTTTCTCAAGCCAGTTTGGGGTACCTCCAGTTATCATACAGCTTATCATTTTGTTCATCTCCAGTTAGCATGAACAAACTCTGGGACTGATAATAAGCTTAGATTTTGTGAATCTTCAGTCCAGTTATCATCCAGCTTGTTATCAGTCCAGCTTATTATCCAACAAAATCTGTGAACAAAATCACCTGCTGCTTGGGACGTTGAAGCCGCCAGCCCCCCGGTTGGGAATCCCAGGGATCCCAGCGCAGCACCGCCCATCACGGCCATGGATTGCATCTCCAGGAAATCGCCTGCCCCCAGGGAACCAGGAAGTCACTACCACGGCTACGCCTGGTGGCGACCCATGGCCACGTTCATGTGACTTCAGCATAGTTCATTTAAAAAAGGATCCACAATGGTCGATGATGGTTGGCCAAAGTGATTAGTATTGATTAATGTTTGGATCACTTTCAACTTATATAGTGATTCAAACAGTGATTGATTTATCCATATTTATGAATTTGGATTCTTGGTCATAGTGATTAATGGTTCGTGAGAACAGTGGCGAATGAGAACAGAGTGTAGCTTATATGCGTTTGTAACAACCTGGATCGATGGTTGGTATTTATGGCTCATAGATGGTCAATCTCTATGGTTAATTGTTGATAAATGGCAATATTGGTGCAAGGAAATGTGGTCAATAGATACATACTCACAACTGGTACCCGATATTGAGGGCTGCTCGCTATATACTATTCACAAATGTGGGCAGTGACCACAACAACTACCACTACCACTAACACTACCACTACCACTACCACTACCACTACCACTACCACTCCCACTCCTACTCGTATTGCTACTACTACTGCTACTATTACTACTACTGCTACTACCACCACTACTACCACCACCACCACCATCACCACCACTATCACCACCACCACCATCACTACTACTACTTTTATTACTACTACCGCACCTACGACATCAACAAAAACAAACAAATCAGCACGTGCGGGCAAACAAGAAAACACCCAACGGCCACACAAATGAGCAATGTAACAAGCAAGCAACCAAACGAACGAACGACCAAACAAATAAAGAGACAAAAAGGTAAACAAACAAAAGCAAACAACAAACAAAACACCACCACCACCACCACCACCACCACCACCACCAACAACAACAACAACAACAACAACAACAACACGCAAAACATCGAGCCCACTGTTTTGGCACCCCAATCATGGTACCACGCCAACAACACGAACAGCAAGAGTGGCAACATCAACAGCTCAGCAATCAAAAGCACGATCGCCACCACACTCACAACGAATACATCTGGATGACATTTCAGCCATAAACGAGAATGATATTCGCAGTTTCCAGAGTCCCTGGTTTAGTCTTGTAACAGCCTCTGATAAAGTGCAACCGGGTCTCCATATCTCGACCATCATAAACCGAATCAACCAAGTACCGGCATTGCAACTATCATTCAGCGAGCAAAGTTAGTCATCTCTTACAACTTGATTTCCCATTCTTGTTGGGTATCATCAGCCATTATGTTTCTTTATTTGGCATCATGAATCATTCTGGTTGGTGGCTGAACCACCCCTATCCAAAACACTAATCAACCAACCGACCATTTAGGAATACATTTGGGAAAACAAAATATGTTTGAAACCACAAGCCAGTGGTTGCTTAACCTTTATTGCTGCTTATTATCCCCTATCATTGATCATTGTATAACCACTTTAAACCACTCGTAAACATTACTTTTGCTTGCTATCCCCTACTATTCACCATTATTCACCATTATTCACCATTATTAATCATTATAAATCATTATCAACCATTATTAACCACTATCAACAATTAATTACTAACCACCAAACAACTACCTATGATTACATTTTTTGATAACACTACATTTATCAACAAGTATGAACCTCAAAAAATCCTGATTGGAACTCATCCAACTCATCTTGGGCATGACCAACTGGACCAGCGCCCCATCGAAAACACCCCGACCCCGCGGCACCGAAGGCGTAGACCACTGCGATGGCGCTAAAGACCTGTGTCCGTGACGCGCCGAGAGGCGAGTGGTGACCAACGCCCAGGAACGTTGAGAATGGTCACCTGATGTGATCGGCTGGTGATGTCTATTGTGACTATGGTTGATTTCTAGAGAGTGCTTGTGGTCATAGTTGGTGATATGACAACTAATGATATTCTCAACTATTATCAGATGTATCAGTTTTATCACCAACAGGCGATTGTGGTTGATTATGTTTATATTGTTGAATTATGGTTGGATTATGACAAGAAATGTCTTCAGTTGATAGGAACTTGGTGGTACAACTGATTATGGTTGCAATCAGTGGTTGATTGTGATTACTAATGTTTTCTATTGTGATACAACTGATTGTGATACCAATAACGGTTGAGTAATGTTGTGATGATTGATTATGGCTGTTAATCAGTGGTTGATAAGCGCTAATGGTTGTAGCAAGTATAATCATAGTCAACCATAAGCAATAATGGTTGAGTACTGGTTGATTGTGATAATTGCTGAATTCATTGCTTGTGGTTGATAATTATGACAACTTGTGACAATAGTTGAGATGGTGATTCAATATATGATGGTTGGCTGTGATAGTTTGACAAATAATGAATCTATTGGTTACGGTTCTGGGTGATTATCATCAATGGCTGATTGACAAATAATGGCTATAGTTATAATGGTTGATTGAGAAATAGTGGTTGTAATGTTTGCTTATGATAATTTGTATTTAGTGACAATGGTTGATTGATAATGGTTGATAATGGTTGGTCGATGCTGGTTGATTGATACTGGTTATAATCATATAATTATAGTGGCTGATTATAACTTATGGTAACCCATATGAATATGGTTGATCATCATGAATGGTTGGCTGATAAATAATGATTGTAATTGTTAATAATTGATTATGAATACTTCCATGAATTCATCACGGTTGATTGATAATATGCTCATTGATATGGTTGATTGATATATCATTTTTGATAATGATAATTGGTTGTAGTGAATCGAAAGGCTAATTGACATATTGTCTATTGTTGATTGAGATGCAATGGTGGCTGACAATCGCCATCAAAATATGTTGGTTCTAATGATTGATGAATGTGATTAAAAGATATGGTGATATAGTCGATTGCCATCATGTCATGTCTACAATAGCGCCAGGGCTGGGTAAAGCACTTCCTATCCTTGACCTTACGAAGCCACTTTCAAACGAATCGCGCGACCCTCGAATCGCGCGACCCCAGCACTACGCGAAAAATGCTTGGGTCAAGAATCTGTTCCCACAATAGTCATGAGTCTTGATATCTTATGGGTGGAAATAATTTCATGATTATTAAAAATGATTTGACTACAATCATCACCAAAAAAATATCGTTGTCATGATAATCGGTGCAATACAATGACAACCTGATAACCTCTGGTCATCTGTCATTAGTAATTTAATACAAAATATGGTGGTTTCTCAAAATACAGAGCCCCCAAAATGGTTGGTTGCTGGAAGTAGTCAATATAAGGATGATGACTGGGGGGTCTCCTATGAATTGGGAAACATCCATATCATTATCATGACAACCTAACCGATCGTCGCAATCTCATGTGTCAAAGCTCGGATGTTGTCTCGGAGATCTGGCTCTAGACCTGCAACTTGCAGTTCCAGGCGCCACACATAGATCTGTAGCCAATGCAGTTGATGCGTGGGTTCCTCCCATAGTATCTCTACTGGTTGGCGGTTGAACCAAGCCCAAACTGAAAAAGATAAGTCGACCAAGCTTTCCTAGTAATTACGGGGGAAAACCAAACATTGTTTCAAACTAACAACCAGCCTAGAATGAACCATTGACCATGACTTTTTTTTGGAATCAGATTCATCGTTCCGAGTCGCTCGTTCAGAAGCACTATCCCAATCTATCACATCCATCACCAAAAGCGGTCAACGAAACTCCCCACTACAACATTCTCCATCCTCCCTCGGTCACCCGCCAGGTCCATGATAGCAGCTGGATCACTTTATCTCCTGACCCAATTGGGCAACCAGTAGGATGAAAACCGAGCAACCCAGTCCAACCCAACCCAACCCAACCTCAATCCCCAACAACGGTCCAATCTACACCATCCCGCCACCACCCAACCCCAACGGCTCGCCTTCAAAGGCACCGGATCCCAGCATTGTTTCAGGCCAGGCATGCCACCCATCAGCAATGCAAGGGAATTACCTGGCAGAAGCTGCAGCTGTGACAAAGTGGCATCAGAGGAACTTTCCTCCAGTTTTTTTCGCAGGCTGAAGTTACACTCAGCCATGGCTCTCAAACATTTTGAGCCTGGCTCCAATTACTGATAGCTTGGCAATCCACAAAAATCACTGGCTAGTTCGGTGGAGAAAAACGACAAGCCTGCAGACATTGATGGTTGATGATCATTAGTCTCATTGACAATGGAGAAGACAAAAATTATGAACCCTTAATTATCATCAGGGATAATCTTGGTTAGCCTTATTGCTCATGGTTCGTCACAGTTTGCCCCAGACACAAGCCATATTTGATCAACACCATGTCTACGGTCGGTTGCTTGATAGCAACTGGGATGAAGCAAACATCGCAACGGCTGGGCCATGCATTGGCCAATCATATGCTTTGCCCCTAATGAATCATAAATGCAATCGTCAGTACAAACCATCTTGAATCATTATTGAACATAAGTCACAGTCATTAATCACAACTAATCATTATCAGGCATCACTAACCATTCTGAACCATCATTCGCCAATCGCCTAGTGATCTGCTTTTTTCTCTGCTGCTTTCGTGCCAGTCGCTCTTCCAATAGTCCAGGTTGTCTTCTTGTGACGAAGCGTCACTCTGGTCGCCGTGGCGGTGAAACTTTTCAGGGGACGTGAAGAATGACCTGGCCCAAGAGAGCATGGTGTGAATAAGATTTGGGAATGCAATAGTAATGGTAAATGGCAGTATGAGTTTATGTTGGTACATGATGGTGGATAATAATGGATTATGGCAGCTGGTGATGATGGGTGATGATGGGTGATGATGATGATGATGATGATGATGATGATGATGATGATGATGATGATGATGGTTGACACTGGTCAATCATGGATGATTTTTAGCCCTGTATCCTCCACTGATATTTGTGATGACATGCGTGAATAGCCAACAACAATACAGAGCAAGTACCAGAAGTAGTTGTCCACCATGAATGAAGCAAATCGAAGCACATCATTGTTCCAGCTACATCTTTTCCTATCCAGGTCTCATGGGGGTGTCTTTTAAATAGGGGTCCCTCCAACTGATTCAATACGAACCAACCATTGATAGCAATAAACCTACCATTTTGGGGTTCCCCCTTTTTGAGAAACCACCATGTAGATTCACCAACCCCCCTTTGGATATGCTACATGGTCAACCAAGAGCTCAAAAGAAACCTCACAGCAGGCTAATAGCTACACCCATGACCCAACAGTAATAGCCCTGCTTCGGCATCAACTTGGCACCTCTCCGGTGACGGCACCGGCGACGCCACCACCGGCGCGCGCACCGGCGCCGCCGGGCGGCGGGCGCGCCCCGCAGGAAGGAGTCGCGGCGCCGTTCTTCGGCGGCGATTTCCTCCTCCGGTGAGGTGGGCGGTGAGCGGCTGGCTATGAATCATTCAACAATACTTAACCATGGCTGATTGTAATGGTTCAATTAGCTGTTTAATGGTGATTTAATCAGCAATTAATCAGCATTAATAGTGAATTCAAGGTTAATTCGAGGGGCATTGATAGTTCATTCAAGGTTAATTAATGCTGATGAATGGTGATTAACTGTTTTATGATGATGATGATGATGATGATGATGATGATGATGATGATGATGATGATTACTATTATTATTATTATTATTTGATTAATGGTTACTTATGATGATAAAAGGTTGACCAACTAACGGTGGTGAATCAGAATATGGTTAGTCATGATTAACGGAATTAGAAGCCAATTAATGCTTTATTCATGGTGATGTTTGGCACAAAACCGTTAAATTCACCACTATACATGGTTAATGCCTCGTTCGTTTCCTACCTGGTGAAGTGGTTGAACCATCTGAATCAACGGTTAATCAATGGTTGATTCAGGGTGAATTGATGCTGATTAATGGTGATGAAGTGTTAGATGAATGGTTGGTTATGATGATTGATGGTTGATTGTGATGATAAATGGTGATTCATGGTTGTTTGAATGGTCTTGGACAAATGGTTGGTTCGATGATGTTAAATAGATGGAGATTGTGATGATTAATGGTGAAATTATGAATTAATAGATTTACAATGATGAATGAATAGTGACGTAAGTAATGGTGTGAGATGAATCTTTGGTTAAATGGTGATTACTACGCTTAATTAATGCTATTTATGTGGTTGGATTAGCAAGAATGGTTGGTTCAATGATGTTTTGAGCCTTGCGAATTCTATGGTTGATTATGGAGAGTATGATGGCTAATTGGTGGCCGATTGTGGTTAACTGCTTGTTTTCGGGGTTCATGGGTGGTGAAATGATGGATTCATGACTAGCTGATGGAATAATGGTCAATTGATGCCTGGCTCGATATGGTTGTTTATTCGTCAACAAGGGTTGACAGGGGTTGTTTGGCTGACGGTTGGTTAATAAATGGCTAGGTACAAGTACTACTACTGATTGCTTAAAAAGTTGTTAGCTTCCCAAAGTCGCTGGTTGGTTACCAATGATGGTTGGTCATATCGGTTCGTTAGTGGTTCAATGGCAGCTTGATTATTTCACGCTTCAAAGATGATATTGACTCATTTGTGATTACATAAAAGCGGCGGTTGATGATTAACCATAGCGATTCAGGAATTTTCAATGATTCACTAGATGAGCGAACAATTTGATGGTTAACTACTTGCTGATGATGACTAACCATAGCGATTGAGGAACTTTCAATGATTCACTAGATGAGCGAACAATTTGATGGTTAACTACTTGTTGATGATTCTTAAGGACGATAATTTGTGGTAAATGATGACTGGTTAAGGGTTTATTAAAGAACTAATGATGAACTAGTGGCGCTTTAGAATGCTAAATGAGTGGTTAACTGCTGGTTTGTAGGGGTCGATTGACAGTCAATAGCTATATATACTGCAGTGGCTAGTTGATGTCGGATTAGAAATGGTTGATGAATGGTCAAAAAAAAATAGTCGTTAACTATGATTGGTAATGGGTTGATTCATTGTTAGTAGCGAGTAGTTCACCATGGTCAATTCATGGTCAGCATTGGTTGATTGAAGAACTCAAGGTATCCAGCCGTTTTTTGCAGCCATCCCATTGACCAGGAACCTGAACCAGAGGTGATCTTACCAGAGTTAGACCTTAACCACATAGATTCTCTGACCGTAAATCAGCTATATTACTATATTATATTACATTATATTACCATAGGTTCGGCTTTACTATGAACCCATCTCAGCCATGGTGTACCCCCAAGTCACTGGTAGTTTTCCTGACAGCCAACTGCACTTGGATGGTTGGTACCACCATGGACGAGGGCGCAGCAGCCGTCCTTCAACTTGTCTTTCCGCGATGTACATTGCCGGTGATGTTCACGAAGCCAACAAACCTGCCTGGGCCGAGCTCGACCAACTGGCCAAGGCAGTTGATAAAATAATAAAATGGCCTAAGCAACATGTGGTCACTTTAGCAACCATAGGCTAGTTATGGTTGTCGTTTGTCAACCGCTGGTTAGTTTTGTTGATAAACCACAGTTTAGTTGATAATCCATAGTTGATTAATTATGTATTGTTGGCTATGTGGTTGATAATATGGGTACAGTAACCAATCATAACCGGAGTTCATAACCAACAATAATCAACAATGTGGGGGTGATGGTTGACAATAAGCTCAGTTCTATCTATCCCAGATGACTGAGTTGTGAAATCTATGTTAGCAAAGCTATCAAATATCTGACCCAGCTATTCCAAAATCCAGGTTCATCCAAAGCCCTGGTATCGGAGATCCACTGGCGCCAAACCAGCCAGATTTGATGTGGAAGCACCAGCTGTGGTAAACTCGGTCTTTTCTCGCCTGGATCTCCCAGATTGCTGTCTCTTGGTTGTTAAGCCTCCCACCATGGGGACCATGACTGTTGCACAATGATTAGCTATGTTGTCTATATTGTCTTAACTCCCACCATGTAACCCACAAATCCCCTCCTCCTAATATTCACCCTCTTCAGGAAAAAGTTACACTGTTTGGGGGGAGCAGGGAGAGGTTCTTGGTGGACAGTTTCAACGGCCGCTACCACTATTAAGCATGAACATGCAGCAGCTAATAATGATTCAGCATTATAAGTATAAGCATCAACCATTCTCAGGTACTATCAGCCTCAAGCATTTTCAACCATCATTGGCCACCACTAAGCATGAATTTCTCCACCCCCACCCACAGCGTGATTCAATCGTAGCTGCTGTATATCTGCGCCAGACTCGGGTCCAGCGGGCGTTCGCCCCTCATCCGGCAGCAGGGAGGCCCGAAAGGCCAGCGCCGAAGAAATGGACGACGAAAGTCGGGCATTTTCCTTGGGACGGAGCACTGGAGCTTGGGGCAGCAACCCTGGCAGCTAACGTTGACGAGGATCGGTTTCTGCCAGTTGTTCATAGTTCTTACAGGGGCTACAACTCATCCAACCGATCTACCTGCTGGCCGACCTTGTCTCTTGTAGGTATGAGTTCTATCAACCTCTCTGTATGAGTTCTATATGAATTCTATCAACCTCTCTGACCAGCTACCTGCCACCGCTACCTTGCTCACGAACTTAGCTAAGGGGACCCCCACATTTGATGGAAAGCCCCAAGAATTGTCAACAGTTTCATGACAATGGGGATGAAGAAATCTTCGGGGTTCATGACCAGCCATGTTAGCACCAGCAATGGTGGACTCCCTTGCTGAGCTACCAGGGACCTCTCGCCTCCAACCGCTCTAAAATGACCAACCCTGGTGAAACCACCTATGAGTCGCCCTGGCGTCATTCGTCCCCAGGCAGGGTCCCTGTTGACACACAGCCAGTGGCCTGCAGGTCACCATCAGTTGTGTAGGTATGTGTGATTAATTACAAGATTTACAAGTGAGACTTTGGAGGCTACAAACCTTACCTTTCTTGGGGTTTGGGGGGCCCATGGCATTGATGATCAACAATGGCTCTTAGTAGCTAATACACTGCACTTGACCCCTGATTCATCAACAATCGCCAACCATGATCAAACATGACTGGTTTATCGTTATTGATTCGTGCGTGCTGCTGGATACCGCCGATTATTTCACCACATTGAGCCCTGGCTACGTCAAACATTGAGCACTGTTCCACCTTGCCTCACCCTGCGAACATCGCTCCGCCAAACACACTCCGGCATCAGTGATCATTGTCAGGGATGTCCATGAATACATACGTGTGTGTGTGTGTGCATGTGTCTTTCGATGATTTTCAGCTAGAAGAGTATCCACCGCACGTGCCAATGGCTATGCTGCTTCCGAGCTCTGCTCTATGGAATGCCACTCCACCAAAACAAACCAACAACCACATCTAGCCAATCACGGGACCAGCACAACCCACCCTTGCTGGAGAAGAACCCCCAACAATCTCTCAACAACAACATTCACAGCCTTGTAAGTAGGTTGTTGAACTTCCTGAAAAACGTCGCGTACATTCGCGCACACGCCAGTTTTGTTTCAATACATGGATGACATTGGCTCATGTCACACCAAATCACATCATATTATCATTCATCCAGGACAATTAATGCAGCTGTTTCCTCAGATTGCAGACCAACTGTGTCCCCCGCCGTCCGACCGAACCGACGAGTTTCTAGGCGGGCTGTTCTGACTTGATCTTCGATATGCTTGACCCACTCTCTCAGGGGAAGTTCCTGCTCCTGGTCGTTGAAGCCCAGGTGTTGGTGGTTGGACACTTCCCATGGTGAAGGGGAACAGTACAGGAATGCACAGAGATATGAGGATGGTCCTATACCATGGATACTTTGCCAACATGTAGCCCTTAGAATATCTTAGAATCTTCGATTCAGGTCCACATATACATGGAGATCTGAATCTTGCAATCCTGACTGTGTAATGGGATGACTCGAAAGTGTGTGTTAGAGCGCCAACAGTAAGGCAGCCGTTATAGTCAACGGCTGTTTTTCCTATCCAAACATCATATTGCATGGACGCTTCCATTAATAATAGTTACAGTAGTCGATTTAGGGTTCTCGAACATCATGAACCACTAGATTACCCAACATTTCCTAACAAATCAGTTAGTCAAATAACTTATAAGTGTTTTCAAACATTATGAACCACTAGATTAATGAGTATTTACTACAGTAATAGATAATCTTGTGTACCATTGATATCATTGGTGGTGATCCCCATCTCCTAGCCATCCATCTGCCAGTGCTAACTGCCGCTCCGTCCTCGGCAGATTGCCGTTCTTCCGTCAACCTGCGGCCTGTGCAGCGCTGAGCCACAGAAGGCGGCTGGTGAACACAAGGAGGAGGTATGCGTGTCTCAAATTGGTGGTTGGTGGTTAATAATGGTTAATAATGGTTTTTTTTTATGGTAATAATGGTTGGCAATGATCAACGACTGGTTGGTGGTTGAACCACCCCCATAATATGCTTGTCAACCAACCTTTTTTCAAAAAAATACTAGGGGAAATAGAAAATGTTTAAAACCACCAACCAAATAAGTATTGTGCACATGCATGTTATATGATTTACATGGCAGGCTAGCTTCCAGAAAACTGCTGGACCAATATTGTGTGCCATAGAGGGAGATAGAGAATGGATTTAGAAGAAGAGGCTTGGATTGAAGGATGGTTTTTCAAGGGTCATATCATATGCAGTACATTGTCATGTGGCCAGGCGCGATTATTTGCTCAGTTGGACTTGGTGGATTTGACCATATCAGTGTAATGGAGGGCAATCAGCCCCATCCTCTATTCATGCATGGATTTGGCCAAAGAAGAACAACGCCAAGTTGCGCAAATTGGTGAAGCTCGATGCAATTGACCACAAAAGTGCATCCGTGGAACATGATTCTCTGATGCGTCATCCAACGCATCACTTTGCACACCAGTCATGATCAACCCCTCGAAAACCAACTGGATAGCATCTGCTTCATCCATATCCCCCCAAACTTTCCAAACCAACTTGCCAATCTGATTCCTTTCCAGTGAATCACCCAGCTCAAACCCCCAGGTTTCAGGCACCCCCAAGCCCTCACCACCCCAACCCCTCACCACCCCCCAGCCCCCTCACCCCCCCCCCCACCACCCCACCAGCCCCAGCCCCACCTTCCACCTCCGCCTGCTGGAGCTGTTCTCGGAGCTCCTCCGCCTCCGCCTTCGCCCGAGCGATGGCTTCGTCCGCGCAGCTCAGCTTGCGCCGCCGCAGATCCGCGATGGACACGTGGCGCTTGGAGATCTCGTGGCTCATCTGCCGCTCCTACCGGGGGAGACCACCACCACCGGGGGGAAGGCACCGGTGGGAAGCCATGGCCGGGGGAACCCAACCAGGGAAGCCCATGGGCGAAGCTACACCGGCCGTGCGGAGGAAGTGCACTGCAAGGTGAGGGTTGAGATATGTTGAGGTTCATTGATGGTTTGAAAGTGGAAGTTGAGATCTTTTCAGAGAAATTGGGTTGAGATGTCTCTCTGCTGATCTCAGGAGATGTTTGCAAGGATGCTTGTCTGGCAACAATGAAGAAGGGGGCTCATTGTCATGAAGGATTTAAGGTGGGGAGGTTGAAAGTCATCAGAAAAATCGTCCATCAGAATGCAAATGAGCAAACAAAGGATCTGTCCTGCTACTGGATCGTTACAAAGATTAGGATGACAAGTGTCATAGAAGTGACATGTTGATAGACCGTGATACCAGAATGATATGATGCGACATTATCACTATCACTATGACTTGACTTATGATTCTGCTTGCACTTACGATGCTTTGAGTCTATGGTGGAGCTTACAGAGCTTCCACACTAACCAATCCACACTCCAATGTTGAGCTTTCCCAAGCGCCACTGAGTGGACCCCCATCAAAAGTTATGAGAATCCAGCATTTTTGTGGCGTACTCCCCATGTATGGACCCATCACATGACCCATCACATGACCCGCCAATTTATCACTCCAACTCAACAAAATCTTTGATCTAAGTGAATCGAGCCAACCAAAAGCCCCCCCAAAAAATATATCTCGCCAGTTGCCACTGAGTAGTACCAGCCGTGCCCACCCCACCCTCCACCCCCCACCCTCCGGGGCCCCCCCAGCCCCCCGCCCCCAACCTGCTGATGTCGCTGGATCTCCGCCTCGCTCAGACCGTCCCAGGGGATCAACGGATCCTCAAAGACGTGGCCCTGGCCGCCCCCGAAGCCCGCGGCCGCGTGGTGTAGCGCCTCGTGATGGTCTCGATCCCCTTGGCTACTGGCCTTGGTGAAGCAACGGATGACATCGGAGGGTTACATGGTGAACAGTGATGAACAAGATGGTTAAAGGATGGTTAAATGATGGTTATAGATGATGGTTAGAGGATGGTTAGAGGATGGTTAGATGACAAGTTGAGTTAAATGATCCAAGGGTTGGATGATTCAACTAGACTTTAGGGTGGAGTTGATGATTGGATGATCCAAGTAAGCCAAGTAAAGGGTGGGATGATTCAAGGGTTTGATAGTTTAATGATCCAAGTAAAGATGGTCCAAGTTGAGTTAATGACAGTTAATGACAAATCGGAGACGATCCAAGTTGGATAAAATGATGAAGTTAAATGATCCAAGTTGAGTAAATGATGTTTGAATCTATCATAAGTGGTAGTTATTCTAGTTATAGACCAGGTTAGCTAACTAGGGTCCCCACCTTGTTGGTGCTTTCCATTCACCACTTACCATTTGGTTGCTCCATGGCGATCAACAGCGCTGGAGCATGAGTCAAAGTTTCTGTTCTATGCAACTTCACCAAGGTTCAACTTGGCCAGAGACCAGGTCCATGGTGGACGAACCGAGAAAATGACTGAGGGTACTTGATTTCAGCTCGGCCACATGAATCCTGGCGTTTTGACTTCACATCAACCACCCCAAGAAACCCGAAGAACCCCTGGTCTTCGTACTTCTGAATCGAGCCGTTTTCAGGAGATCCCAGGGGGCTAAGATGGGCCGGACCCCCAAATGCCCACGCCACCGTTGGGACCCAGGGGCAGGCGACAACGGCATCGCCGACCCTGCTCGCTTGGTGTTCAACTCTTGGGAGAGCCTCTCTTCAGTAAGCTCCTCCTGTGGCTCAGTCGGGTGCACCTGCTAGGAGAACCATGGACCAACCGTGGGCAACTGTGGAGAACCGCGGGAAACCGTGGGGAACCGTGGGGAACCGTGGGGAACCGTGGGGAACCGTGGGGAACCGTGGGGAACTACCGGCTGAGGTCAGGAAACTGTCTGAAGAAACAACAGCTGTAGGGGAATTTCTTCGTTCATGGTGTGATATCTTGCTGTTGTTGCTCCAGATGTAGCTTTGCTCTGTTGGTTCGAAGAATGGTTTATACATACGTTCACACTAGTTGGCTGCTTGCTTGTGTGATGCATTGATCATCTACTGTACCTGTTTTCATTGTTCTGCCTCTTACTTCAGGACGCTTGCACATGATGTCTTAATAACGAAGCACAATCACCGCTGCACCACGTGCACGCGAACACATGTGTATCCATTCCTGATAAACAAATCATTTGCGTAGAGAAGTCGTGGCATGTCCATTTCGTGTGAATACAGTAGTCATGGCTATAAATACATACATGTAGTCATGCATTGGAAATCATTAGACTAAATACATGTAGTCATGCATTAGAAATCCTTAGACCAAATGGGTCCATGAATAATGACACCTCAAATGGTGCCAGAAAGTCTATGGCTGTAGTCAATTTGGATGGGACTCCCCATGACCGTTCCAAGCAACTACAAGTGTTGATGTTGGTGGCCCCAAAAGACTGCTAATTGGCACATGGATTGGCCATGGCCGCAGATATCACTGGAATCAAAAGGGTGAACCAGGGTGATGTTCACCACACCGCCATGGACCCCGGCAATGCTGGTGGACCCACCGCTGATATTACAGCCTGGACCACCTAGCTGACGAGACTTACTCAGAGACTTCGAAGCAAACAACTTATCCCAGCCATTGCGCATTCTCCCAACTCTTGTGTGAGATCCACTCTGAAAAACGATCCATTATTGTAGGGATAGCAAAAACAACGCAAAATTGTGATAAAATCGAGTTGCTATGACTATCATGATCAGCATGGTTCTTGGCACTCGTTGGTCACAGTTATAAGAGCGCATATGGCAGTGTATCAGCACTCTGTACCCCTGGCGAAGATGCAATACATGACCAAATTAGCCCAATGATTAAAAAGAAATGAAGGTGATGATCATGATGACTTTTGAACAGTCTCAAACAATCACCATCACCGACCGTGCCGTAACAAGCATTGTTTCATGTGATTCTGAATATGCATCTCCGCAGCTCCCTGATATTTCCATCCAGTCAAGGATATGGATCTGCCGGCGGAAGGCATTCGCCAGTGTCCGGCCATGGGGGGCCAGGGACCATGGGACCGCTCCTGTTTGAACTCGCTTTCCAGGCTTTCTGCAAAGCTTTCGGCAGCTTTCACCTGCAGCACGGCACGAATCCTGGGGCCACAACATACGTCACGCCTCGAAACAGATGAGGTCTTCCAGAAATGGTTGGTTTATTCCTTCACATCATAGTAGTTCAAGTGGCTCCCAGTTTGGTGAATAGGGGTCAGGAACCTCAGGAAACTGATGTTTCTTACATCAACCAGAATATGACACAGGGAAAACCTCAGTTCTATAAGGGATGATTTGGGGAGGTCCTATTTTGAGAAACTTTCACAAATGGTCACAGTGAGACTCTTATTGGTTCATCACGCCAAGCACACCAGCCCAAGCACCATGAGCAGTTTGGGCGGCAGTCAGTGGCGATACAAGTACTTGCAAGTCTTCAACCTTGGTTTTCCCCATCCTTGAAATGCCATCGCTTGCAGCGCCTGCATGTCGGCATGGATGAAGCCCCTCATCTTGACAGTTGGCAACGTGAAATGAACCTGCTGATATCCTTTTACCCCCATTGAACCGTCATTGACCCCCAATTGAACCGTCATTGACCAACAACAACCACTGGTTGGTGGTTGAACCACTCCTATGAAAAACGTTAGCTGACCAACCATTTGTTAATGATTACCAGGGAAAATGAAAAATGTTAATCAAGCCACCGACTAGTAATTGTTCAACCAATATTGTTGCTAACTATCCCATTATCAATGGCTATAGAACCCTTGTGACCCCCTTATAAAACCAACTCTATCCCCTATTGTTGTTTATTGTCCCCTTGTTAACAACCCTACTGTTGCTTCTTATCCCCTATTGTTGCTTATTAACGCCTATTAACCAAAGTTACAGTAAATCCACCAGTTGGGTGTAATTAACCATTATTAGCCATTATTCACCATTATTCACCATTATTCACCATTTTCAATGGCTTACTAGCCATTCTTGAACATGGCAAAAATCACCAGCCAGACCGTAT
>VSDK01011774.1:269384-305059 GCA_009767595.1 Symbiodinium kawagutii
GCAGCAGGCAGAAGCACCTCGGCGGTCCAACAAGGCAATTCTTCATCATAGGCGCGCAGCTCGTCCCTCAAACGTTGCACCTGCAGGGATGGGAACCTGTGGAAGCATCACTGGTTGAGATTAGTTGGTTGAAGTACAGCTAGCAATCCGTAGTTAACTGCTATTGACTTGGATTCATGGTGTTTTATGTTCGCTAATTTGTCATATTACCATTCTTTGTCATTGCCACATTGAACCACACTCAACCACTGCTTACCTCTATTAATCATGATTAACAATGATGAATCATCATTCACCATTATTATCGAAGAACCATTTCAATCATCATCAACCATTGTGAACCATTAATCTATTATACCTTTTTTTGATGATATAATAATATATAACATTAGTAACATCAATTCCCTTGTGTAAATAAATAACCTTGCGGTACCGGTATATCAATATGGCTTTCATTGAATCATACAACAAATGGAATTCACCATTCGTCATCATCACTGCCAAAATTTGCCATCCCTGCTTTGTTCCCAGCCCGTTTTGCCCCAAGGTCGCACTTCAAATTCCAAGACCACGTGCTCCGGGTGGGGCTGCTTTTCCACCGGCGCCATGGCTGCAAACACCGAGGCCAAGGGTTGGGTACCCAGCACTGGGAATAGCCATGCTGCAAGCGACTGGAGGATAGCTGTGTACTTCATCCACTAGGTTTTGAAGCCAAGCAACAAACACTATATTGAAGATATATTGATCAAATATACTCGAGGATCTGTGGAGGATTTAGGTATACTTGAGGATGTAATGATCAGTCCAGCACCTGTAGTATAACCCACCAATCCAATGCGTTGACACTTTGGCAAATCACCAGCCCAATCTCTGGTGCCAGCCCCATCTCCAGATCCATTGACGGCCCTGTCGGCACTTGAGCATGCAATGGCGACGACGCTCGTCAGTTGCACCCTCAAACATATCAATCGAAGGATTTTGCGCATGCATGTGTGTATAAGTATATATAGTGTATACACACATGTATCTATAATCATCCTGGCGTTTATAGGATACCCCCACATTCAGTATTACATCCACTTTCGGATACTCCAATCTGATTTTCTATCGACTTGTGAATCATTCGCCAAAGGGTACACACACACACACACATATATATATATATATATATGCACAGTTTAATTCCAATGATAATGAGTCAAATAGATCATATTTGCATGTGCTCACATGCAAATGCATGATCGTGTCTATGGCATATCATGTGTGCATGCAGTTTATGGCAATGCCTCATTGAAATAAGGCATCACCAATGGTAAACAGCGGTCCAGCTTAGTATCCCAAAGGCTGCCTGGAACAGTGCCAGTCCAAAATCAGCACATGGCTGTGGGACCTGCCCCGTCTGATTGCTTTTGTTGGGAGATTCCTCTGCCCGGTGCTGGCATCGACCCATCATATCTCAAATATGGTTCCCTACGAGACGATTGATGATTCTCCCATGTTCCAAACACCGTCATCCAACCCGCACCCATTCCTATGATTCTTGCTTCTCCTCTTATCCACCAGCATCCATGGTCAAACACTTGACCCCACTGACTTCTTGAAGCTTAGACAGCTGAGGCACACCTCCCCCACAATTTCGCCGGCCAAACCTATGACGATGTCCACAGCGGAATTCACCACGCAGGGCGTAGCCTCTGCTGTGGTTCCATCAGTCAACGCCAAACTGATTACAGGCGTTGCTGCAACTCTTCAGGGTATGAAATCTATGTACGAACTGGGTGTTTTTCAAGTCATAGGGCTACCCCGAAATATCCCAACACAAATCATTTATATAGTAGTAAAATGTAGTAAACCCACCATTTCTTGGGCTTCCCGATGTTGAGAAACCACCGCATAATGCTTGATTTCAACAATCATCCCAGTTTTTCAGAGAGACACAAGATAGCTGAAACCACCAGCCAGTTTTGGATCAATCACGATGTCGTTGTTGGCTATTGTTTGCATTTAGTATCTTTTATCCGGCATCTTGCCCTCTATAATTGACCAAGTATACTGCCATCATCCCAGATTTCCTCGTCTCCTGATGTTGCTGGCAAGAGCTTACTAAATTTTGAGCAGTGCCGAAATGATGCGGATTTATATTGGTTGATAAGTATCACTCCCACTTGTTGATAACCCAGAACATCAACAATCATGAACCATAATGCTGTTATAGCGGATGAGTACTGGTTGACTAACCAACACCAGTTGCTTGACTCAAGCTTGGTCGATCAGTACAGGCACCTCAGGGTGCCCGGTGAAACTGGGATGACAAAGGATGACTGGGGTTTCCACTGACACGTTAAGGAGCCGATATTTGGGGATTTCTTCAAATTGGGAAGCTCCAAAATTTCGTGGAAAATGATTCGATCAAGATTAGGTCAGATCAGGCCAATGGGGGAACCCCACATGATTTCGGAACCCCTTATCTAAAATTGGGAACCCATGGGATCCCCACATGATTTGGGATCCCAAAACTCAAGAAACCACCGAATTTCTGTAGCGGTTTCGGCGATCGGGACCCCCGGGACGCTCTCCATTGGGACCGGCCTTGCCATATGGAAGTTTGCCATCCGTCTTTGAGATGTCGATGATGATCTTGGCACCCGGGGCCGTGACGGTCGACGACAGTCGACGCATCAAAATGCTATGTTGAAGCCCACCGAAACCATCATTATCAGCAGAAACTTATTGGCAAACACATTCAGATTCTTGGAGACAGACTCTTGTTGGCAGGAACATATCCCGATTCAAGTGACGATAGATTTCTCAAGGCTGATCATTGATTGGTCAGAATATGTTTTAGTAATCAATCATCAATTGTCATGACATAAGTTGTGATAATCATCAGGAAGGCAAGGGCTCTACGAACAAAACTTAACCAGCAAGCTTACAACCAGCATACTCTCACATGCAAACATCTCCATCCACATTCAGTTCCTTGGGATTGGTATTTGTATCGTAACTTGATTTCATCATGTGCGCCACGGTCTTGATCTCGGCATCGAACGATCTTTTTGAACTGGGGATGTTCTCCCACCGAACAGGTCTTGATCTCCCAACACCTTCTGCAATCGTAAAAAAACACAAGAAAGACCTCTTTCAGAATTGCTGCTGCAAACATGTCACGTTTGAGCTGCATATCAGCATATCTGCATATCGCTCTGGGAAAAAATATGGACTCTGAACACAGTGGAATGATGTTGTGGATGTGGCAACTGTTCCCTAGCAGCTAGGGCCTCGCTCAGCTCAATACCTGAGCTGTCCTTTCCATTCTAGGACTTTGCTTAATGACGGTCACTGTTAGGATGGCCGGTGATTCTGGTCAAGAAGGGGGTCATTGATTGATATCGGCAACACTTCATAGCAGTTGAAAGCGGTTGCGATTGACAATGGTCGGTCATGGTTGATACTGTAGATGTTGATGGTAGTTGATAATGCTAACGGTTGGCTATTTGAGATGCTCACCTCACAAATTATCCATGTTCGTTGCGGAATAGAACACCTGGAATCTCGTGAAAGGAACGGGGGTGGTTTGTCAGCGATCTTCCAACACCCAGTGAACAAAGTGATCTTTGTTGCTGGCCATATCCATACATTTCTGGGTGTTTCTCAAAATAGGCGACCCAAAAACATGGTTGGTTTGTTACCAGTCAATATTGGATGAAATGAAGGTACTCTCTTTTGAGAAACCATCATGCACTCCAACTCAAGTTCAACAGCAAAAAAAGGTGCCAGCAAGACTTTCAATGTTGCCGGGTGTCACCAGAAAACTGGGGTATCGCCGAGCCACAGGGTGAAAACTTCTGACTGCGATAAACACGGCAAAGGCCAAGGCAGTCTCAAGGGCTCTCGAAGCAGTTTCCTGGGCAATGTCCCTGGCGTTGAGTTGTTTAGGGGAAACAATTCCCCATGCTTCCACTTACCAACAAATACTAGGTGACCAACCCCAGGTACAACGAGCCGGTAGAGACCAGCTGGTTACCTATTATGGTGATTGGAAGCATAGGTAATTGCAAGATCCGAAGCAATCTATGAAACGCGGATGTCTCCAGATGATTTCTGAGACTTTTGCAACCCCTAACTTTGAAGATGGCCAAAGGTGGGTATGGAACCAAAGAAGTCGCAACATTTGGAATCGAAGCAATCCTGGTGCGACACATCGTCCACTTCTATATCCTGTTGGTGTTGTCACCAAGATTCAATGGATTTCTTCGCCTCCTCATTTAGCTTCGGATCAAGATTAGCAACTTGCAATTAACCATGTGGTGGTTTCCCAAAATAGGGGTACCCCCACATCATCCATTACTAGTCATTTATAGTAATAAACCAACCATTTTTGGGGGTTCCCAATTTTGAGAAACCACCATGTGTATATAGCGGTTAGTTCAGCTCCCTTGCACCTTGGGAACTCCGCATGATTCTGTTTGTGATGGAGCCAAGCAGCGCTTGAAAGACGGTCCCCTCCGACATTTTTCACGAAAAAATGTCAAATCAAACCACCAAGCACTATTCATCCAAGGTTTTGCCTCTCACAAAGGATTCCTAAAATCTATATGGCTGTGGGTCAAAACCGTGTACCCTTGGTTCCCCATCATTGACCATTGTTTTCCCACTATGATTGTTGGTTATTATCCCCCACTGTTGGTTGGTTAATATTGACCCATAGCCTAATGATTCACTACTGATCTCAACCAGCAGTTGGATGACTAGCCCTGGATCACCACCAGATTCTGGTGATAGCTTTTCCAGCCCTGGCGATGCGGGGAAACCAGCGAGGGGCACCGGGGAAACCGGATCGTAGGTTCTTGTAGAGATTGTCATGGCCATGATTGATGGAAATCTCCAAATAGTTCTTGTGGCCATTTGATTGGACATGTTTTTACATGGCTACAATCCCAGCCTTTAGATGTAAACACGCAGAAATGCCCATGGCTACATGTGACTTTCGCCATCTGGTGACCCTTCATCCCTCCAAACTGACCACGGCTCGCGCCTTGACTTCACCCTTGTGCCTGGCAAAGGGCTCACCCAACGTGCACTCTCCTAATGTCCCGGCCTCCCTCCCAACCACCATGCAGCTACTGGATGCTTCCACCCATCCTGAGCCGCTATGTAGACCATGGATGACGGACACTGAAAAAAAAATGCAGGATTTTGAGGGAAGACGACCATGCCCGAAACCAGGTCCGGAAGGTTTCCAAGTCTCAAGCGGTCAGAAGGTTGAAACATCAGAATGGTCATCCTGCCGTTCGCCCCTTTTCAACATCGACCATCGCACTTGATGAACTGTGCAGCTCTCAGGATTGCCAGAAACAAACGTCCTAAGAGACTTTGATGGAACAATTCTCCACTGATTGGCAAGGACGATCAAAATAGATGTACACAAAACAGTGGTCATCAAGATGTCTTGCATCATGTTTGTGGACTCATCATTCTGACTTGTATTCTACCGACTTCCCATGGCAAGCCAGTCTACACCTCTTGCATCAGGTATTTGCCAACCCTTCGATCAAAATATACATCAAATCACAGCGTGCTTACCATATGTAGACCCACAACAAAGAGTATGAATGCTGCTTGGCAGGGTTAGACCCTCGTTCCAAACCTCGTGTAAAGTCAAAGACTGCAGATTGGGAGGCAATGCCACGCGATCTAGTCTTCGATTGAAATCTTGGCCAAAGGTCCAAGTTTGCAGCTTGCTCGGCAAGGTCACCCCATCCAGACGCTGGTTGAAATCACTTGCAAAAGTCAAGGTTCGAAGGTTGTTAGGCAAGGTTACCCGATCGAGGCTTCGGTTGAACGCATTTCCAAAAGTCAAGCTTTGAATGTTGCTTGGTAAAACCACATGGTCCAAATTCTGATCAAAACCGTTGCCAAAAGTCAAAGTATGCAGGTCACCATATCAAGGCTGCGATTAAAACGATCGCCAAGACTTAAAGTTTGCAAGTTGCTTGGCAAAGTCACTCGATCCAGGCTCTGATTGAACGAGTAGCCGAACGTCAGCGTTTGCAAATTGCAAGGGAAGGTCACCAGATCCAAGCTCCGATTAAAATCAGCATCAAAGTTCAAGACTTGCAGGTTGCTTGGAAACACCAGATCAAGGGTCACGTCGCGAAGTGACCGAAAAGTCAGAGTGTGCAGGTTACTCAGAACCTGATCGAGCCTCCCACTAAAAGAATCACCAACAGCCAAAGTTCGAAGGCTGCTTGGAAAGGTCACCCGATCGAGATTTTGATTGAAATTAGCTGGAAAGATCAAAGTTTCTAGGTTGCTCGGCAAGGTCACGCCATCCAGGCTTTGTTTAAAACAATCGCCAAAAGTCAACGTTTGCAGGTTGCTGGGCAAGGTCACCCGATCCAGGGTTCCTTTTAAACAGCCACCAAGTTTCAAAGTTTGCAGGTTGCTTGGCAAGGCCACCCTGTCCAGGCTTTGATCAAAACAACTGCCCAAAGTCAAGTTTTGCAGGCTGGGCAATGTCACTCGATCCAGGCTCTGGTTAAAACAACCACCAAAAGTCAAAGTGTGCAGGCTGCTTGGCAAGGCAACTAGATCTAGGCTGTGATTAAAACAGAAGCCAAAAGCCAAAGTTCGAAGGTCGTTAGGCAAGATGACACAATCAAGACTCTGGTTAAAATGATCGCCAAAAGACAAAGTTTGGAGTTTGCTCGGCAAGTTCACCCGATCGAGGCTTTGATTAAAGTCAACGCCAAATGTCAAAACTTGCAGATTGCTTGACAGAGTCATGTGATCGAGTTTCTGGTTGAAACGGTCACCCAAAGTCAAAGTTTTTAGGTTGCTCGGCAAAATCACGCCATCCAGGCTTTGGTTAAAGTAGTCGCAGAAAGTCAAAGTTTCTAGGTTGCTTGGCAGGCTCACACTACGAACGCTTTGGTTGAAAGGCAATCCCAAAATCAAGGTATGCAGGCTTTCTGGAAGATGGTCCAGGAAATCCATGGTTCTTGTGCTTATTATCCGCGTCACCCCTTCTGAGAAGCAACCTCTTCCTCACCCGTTGACAAATCGCGCTCGGCAGTAAGTAGATCAGTGGGAACGTAGGTGCCCTGCTCGATCAGTCTCACCAGTGATGCCCTGCTCAAGCGCAATGTTTGATCCACGATCAGGGGAGAAGCAAGGTGGTGGAGAGCCGGCGAGCTGCACCTCTCTTCGGCAAGTGCCTGGAGACCATCCCTTCACCACTTCCCTTCCGGATGTGTAGCCGCAAACGCTCAAGGTACATCCTTCACCAGCACAAAACACGAAGCGAACCAACGGGGCCAACGGGCCCACGTCGCGGTGCCATTTGGCGTCCATAGCCAGTGTCCCCAGCTGCTGTTCCTAACCATCCCTTGTGATTTAGGATTCCCAACAGGTGTTGTACTGTATGTCTGCATAAGTAGCAGGGGCACATGTGAACGTTAAATGACAGCTATTCACAATTTCTTTGTTAACATCCATCATCATCCATTATCTTCCTCGTAGCAAATCATTTGCAGTAATTACTCAGTACCCAAAGTATCTCGAGCACAAGGGTTTGTCCATCAATGGTGTCTCCTACTAATCATTCTTCTCAAGTTAGGTGTTTTGTCCATATAGGTAAATCCATATTTGTCAGTTACCTGCTATCATACCATATTTGAACATCCAAATGGAACTTGGAAATCCATATTTGATACCAAGTTCTACCTATATGGAATCATATTTGATTCCTACTACCATTTCCATATAGAACTTGGAAATCCATCTTTGATACCAAGTTCTACCTGACAACTGATGCAGCACTGTCAACTCTACAAACTCCCCCTGAAGCCACAAGAGTTTTCAAGGAGCAGGGCACTATGGGGGGTGCTTTGCTCACGAGGTAATCAAAGACGGCTGCCAGATCACAGGTGATGCAAGATGGGCGTGGATATCTACCACATTGGCTTCGCGGTGCTTGCCACAACTTCGCAACGAGTTCCGAAGTTGCTTGTTGTAGCTTGTTGCTGGTTATGGCTAGTTGCCAGTTATTGCTATATATATAGTTACTTCTTATGGCTACTGCTAGTATTTGCTATATCAGCTAGGTGCTTGTTGTGGCTAAGCTACTTATTGATAGTTTTTGGCCTCTCACCGTATCGGTGAACCGTCCCAGGTGCTGGCTGCTAGTGCCATGCGGTCAAAAAACTTTGGCGAACGAATCTTGTGAGTTGCTAATCCCCATATGGCCATGGGTCAATATTAACGAACCAATAATAGGGATAAAGGCCAACAATAATGGGGGAAAACAATGGTGAATGATGGGGGAACCAGGGGGACTAAGGGTTTTGACCCACTGCCATATGGACATCCCTGTCACGACTCTTAGTTCTCTGCTGTCACTCACCAGTCACTAGCGCCAACCAAAGTGGCGTCTCTTTGCTGGGAAGTTGATCATGGGCAATGACTGCTCTGGTTAGTGACAACTACTGATGCTTAACTAGCAAGCCTGTGGTGGGTAACGTCAATCACTGGTTACTGAGCAAGCCTTGGATAGTGACAATTGACAACTACTGGTGGTTAAGTCACTAACCAGTATTTGTCACTAACCAATGGTGGTTAGTCAATTGACTCAATTTGGTTAGTATGGTCAATTGTGAACGTTGAGTTTGAACTACCACAGGTGGCTTGAGAACCAGCTCACCACTGCCCATGGCCATGGAAACCACCAGGAAGTTTGGTACCTGGGCACCAGCATGCGATTTAATTCATTCCCCGTCCTTAAAGATCAACCCTTGACAAACATAAATGTTATAGAAGTCATCAATCACTACTAATAATCAACAATCATCAACGATAAATATCATCCTTCACGGTTGCATGTTTCTTTGCTACTCGCCAAAAATAAATCAGTATGAATTTGTTGCTTGGTATCCCCTAAGCCATGATTGATCATTGTGCTTAGTGGCAGTGGTTGACCATGTTCAACCATAGTTCATAAATGAAAGCATCGAAAATTGCAGAATGGTTCTGCAATCGACCAACCCTTTCGGAATTGTGGATACGATTGATGGTTGTATATGAAGAAAAGGATCATTACGCTATACATACCTCAACTATTAATGATCAACCAATTTATGGTTGAACATCAAGATGTTAAATGTAACAATGCCACAGATATCGATCAATTGACCATTGTATGATCTCCAACCATTCTTTGACTGTCGGAGAAATCATCAATCACTGGTTGGTCGCTTCAACCCTACGAGAAATATGAGTCATCCAACCCAACCGTTTGTTAATCCTATGGCAAGTTAACATGTTTCAACCCACCAACCAGTATTTGTTTATCCAGCATTGCCTGTTATCATCCTTTATGATTAACCACTATCATACCTATGTTCAAACCACCAACCAGTCACTATTGAAATTGTTTACAGCCCATGCTGCTACTTCTCCGCAGCTGCCTTGGAAGTAGTGGCTTTTTCAGTTCAGACATCCTGCGGCGAGTCAGTCCAAACAAAAAAGAGTCGACTGAATCGTGGTTCACACTATCAATAAGGATTATATAACAGTTGGTAGTTGTTGGAAATTCTTAGGCATGGTACAGTACTGGTACATCATGGTTCAACATTAATCATGCAATGGTCAACAATGATACAGAATGGATCATGAAGGTGAGTAATGGCCAATCAGATGCGATGATCCTTCAAATGATATCACACTATTTCTTTACCACCTACCCTACAGTAAGTGTTTTGCACTCGATTTCTTCAACACTGTGGGTCACACCTCACCAACAAAGCACCTGGGTTTGCCGATTGCTCCGCTGGTAGCTGGCAACAGGAAAGAGATTTTGCTCCTCATCACATGGTGAACATAGTGGCATTGCAATAGTGGCACATCTACTTGACTTCCACCCCACTGGGCATGACTCTAGCCACGAAGAATCATGGTTGTCAGCCGTAGGTTCAACCACTGTTCAGCGTGGATCTAACCACCATTTATCATTATCATCGTCAACAACACCTCCTAGCCATTCATATTACCCACACGTGACATCACATGGTCAAGACCCGAAATCCAATCCCATCGAAGCCATGGATTACGCCTTGATATCACAAACGCCTGGTGTGGATAATCAACTAAACACCAGGTAACACAAGCGATCCATTAATCATTCCCACATCAAGCAATTATGAACCAGCTCACCAATCAACCAGCCCACAAAGCAACAAACCATAACAAGCCAAGCGACCCATCAACGAATCAACTGACTTAGCCCATCCAAGCTTCTACCGTGCTCATATGAAGAGCTGGCAATTCATTGAGGAAACTTCCCGCCTGGGAGATTGCTGGAAGTAGCAGCTGCGCCGCGGTATACAGACGCTGCCGCTGAGCCAATCCGGACGGCAAGGCCAGGATAGGCTCTGGTTTCTGCTTCAAAGAAATCATGATCCGGCAAATCCCGCAATATTGGGGCACCAGTTGGAAGTTGAGTCCAAGTATAGCTTGTACGAGTAGCACCCCATCTATGTCAATTGCCAACTTGCAGTGCTGCTGTTTGGGGCCCACATGGTGTAACAAATTTTACAAACACCAAATATGTAATGTACGTACAGAAATGGTTGTTGATGTGCAAGTACATATGTGAAACACACAGGGGTGGATATACAGCTTCCTGTTCGCCATGGGGAGGCACCCACTGTTCTCATTCTGTGGTGGTACATATCCATGCAAATGTATCAAGTAATGTCTAAATGTATGTGTTGTTGGACAAAAGAACATATACAGCAGCCAAGTACAATCTAAGAAAATCAATACAAGAACATGACACGCTAAGCTATTGTATAATTTGTCCAATTCCAGGAAATCAATATATGTTGATGTGATATTAAAAACAGTGATACACTGCAATATAATGATATAGTATAATATATTGAAATATGATAGGATGTAATTAGTAATTACGTATAATATGATATAAGAGTATCACACATATTGCTGGAATTTGCGTGTACATAGTAAGGCAGAATAGTATAGATACATGGCCATGTATAGCCATGCACTAGAAACATGGAACACCTTCATCTTATGGGACTTGACAGTTTGAGATAAACACATGCAAATAATAGGGGGCACCCTGATACCAACAAAACAAATTCGATGTGGGGATCGGTACCCCGGCACTACCCTCACTACCCACTCGTATCTCCATCAAATTGGAATGCTTTGCCGCCCAAGACCCGTCGAGTCATGCGACTGCGACAAGACTCAGGGACAAAAAACATGATAACTTCAATACATATTTACACAGTGAATCACATATCTTAATTTGCTAGTCAATTTTCTTCTTTGCCATTGCATCGGAATGACTCGTTGAATTCGATCATCCAACATTGCAACATGTCTAGTCTAGGGAACGCCACGGGCTACCATCTGATGGAGAACTCTGGAGGAAAACCACAACTGGTTGGTGGTTTCAACCCCTACGAAAAATATTAGTCAACCAACCCATTGTTAATAACCACTAGGGAAAATAAAAAATGTTTGAAACCACCAGCCAGATAAAAACTCGATTGCCATCAATTGCCCCTGGAGTTGGAATGACTTGGAAGGCGGCCTTGCAACGGAAGGTGTCGTCGGGCGCACCTTTGATCTGGACTCCTTCCGAGTCCATCCAGGAGGAAGTGGCACCTGGCGGCGGCCCCGTGGCCGTCCCTTCTTCAAGGTCAGCAGTATCAGGAGTCGTGTCTTGGGGTCTGAATCCTCATAGGTATCTCTACTTCAAGGTATAGGTCCTTAGGTATAGGTCTGAATCCTCATAGGTATAGGTCATCCATGGTCATCCTCATCTCCAACTATGTGCTTTGACACTCTCGGATATCGCCATGAAGCAACCTTTGAATGATCTACGATCACTGCTATCATCTCAAAGAGCGCTGTACAAGTCGATTCTGAGGAATGGTAGTAGTTAGCCCGGCTACCACTGGCCTCGGCCCCTTACTGACCAAGATGAAGCATCAAAGGTATTGCTTATATAGATTGAAGTACAGTATGTCCAAACCGTTGGATGCCACATCAAAGATGGCCCAGTAGGAAAATTTGCTTTGTCCCCTTTGCTTGGCAAACAATATTTGTTTCATGGCTCAGTTGCATGAAAGGCTGTAACATGGGGGTTGCCGATCGTTGAGGGATAACAACCAAAGCTTCGTCGGATTGGCGTATCAAGCCCTTGTGGTTTCCATATGAAAAAATATGCGCCAAACTTTAGGTCATGACCAGCGATGTGTGGCATTCACCAGTTCATTTACCAACACTTGCCTAACTTTATGAAGCATCATTAAACCGGCATCATTTAGCATTCATTATATCAACCATAATCATTTACCATCATCATTAAACCCATGATCACAAACCATCATTAAACCATCATCAAACCATGCACTAACCACCACTAACCATCATCAAACCATGCACAATTCCTCACCATTTTCCAGGCAGCCCTGGTTCCTTTCAGGGCAAAGCCATGGCGCCACGGGGGGCGCCTCTTCTGCTTTGCGCTTCCGCGTGCGCAAGGCTTCGGACTCCAGCTCGCCACTGTCACAGATCACCGCCTGGGGCGGTGAAGTCGGGTAGCTGAACGAACCCCGAACGAAGCATGGCTGGTAGCCATGGTTAGGAAGCCATGGTTATGAAGCCATAGTTGGCTTTACAAACTACCTATCATATTGTGTATATATATTTGTATAGGGTTAGCACAGGATGATCAACTCACGCCGACCTGACCATGGCAGCTGGTAATGAAGCCTATTAAGGTAATGATCATCTGAGCATCAGTAAATCACCATGATTTTTTCCCTATAAGGTGGCTTGTAAAACCTATACCTTCGGCCAGAAACCCTCTAAGGTGGCTGGATGAACCCTGAACTTACCATGGTTACCAGTTGCCATCCCTGGCCATGCACATGCCAGCTGTGGTGGCGATGAGGGACCTTTTCGTTGGTCAACGAGTCGGTACCAAGGGCGCCATTTTTGGGATTGGGGAACCAACTTCGGGATTCGTACACGGGTGGCTTGCATGTATCACCCTATGCTTCCAGTTACCATTGTAGATCATTATAGTAGGTAACCAACTGGTCACCTACTATAATGGCAACTGGAAGCATAGGGTCAAGTTAAAATCTCTGTGTGTGTGTTTCCCCATGCGGATTCTTTCCCCAGTATCAACTCTGCTGAGATACACCGAATCAGAACATAGAAAGAACAACAACAAGATCAACTATCACAACAACGGCAATCGACGTTGAAAATTCAATAGGCAACAAGCAGCGACCAAAAGACAACATTCAACCACTGCCGCCTTCACAACAACGACTACGACTACAACTAGCACACCTATCACTATCAATAAGCAACAATGAAACAACCACCCACCCAACCAACCAACCAACAAGCAAACAAACAAAGAAACCACCAGCCATCCACACACCTCGAATGCCTTGATCTCCCAGCTGCCATCCTTGGCATTCGCGCCTCGAAGAGTGGAGTGCCACCCTTGGTGCCCATGGACTCGAGCTGGCGGCGCTGTGCAGGTAGCACCAAGGTTGTGGTAGCAGTTGGCCAGTTGGCTTGATATGACCAGGAGTTGTGGACAAAAAAGGCGGCAAAAATACAGTCACTACAAGAGAGACAGATTGAGACAGCAGAAAATGCATCGATTGATCGAACCATCAATGAAACTTCATGAAGTGATGAGATCTCAAGGTGAATCTGTTGCTTCGGTGCAGCCAGGGTAAAGCAAGAATGGTGTCCAACTCAATGTCTGGACCGACAGCGCTCCATGGTTTCCCGTGCCATCGATGGGAACTCACTCCCACCCTCTGGTAGAAAATTGCCAGATTTCATGGAGAAACCCTAGGGTGAATCTACACAATCTACTACAGGGTACATCATATCCGCTAAAAATCCATCAAGACAGTTTGGAATCATTCCCAGTTGATACAAATAAATATGACGCCATCCCGACGCTTCCAGTTACCATGAAATAGTAGGTAACCCATCCCAGTTTCTGGTAGAAACCAGCTGGTTACCCTCTGGTGAACTAACATGGCAATCGAAAATCCACCACTTTGTTAGGAAAAACCCTAGGAAATCATCCATTTATGGTGGATTTTCCAGCCAGCCATGTTTGTTCACCAGAGGATATCTATCGTAAAGGCAACTGGAAGCATAGGCCATCGACACCTCAGATGACCACCAAATCCTCTCAGGTTGTGCGTGATTACCCCGCAGTGGTAATCGGTCACCAGATGCGAACAAGTAACCGCTAACCAATAGAAACCATCACCCCGTTGCTGTCAACCAAGACTTAACCATATATTACCCACCACATCCAACCAATAGTCAACCATGTTATCAACCAATATTGAACCAACCTTCAACCAATATTCAACCAACATGGGTGTTTCTCAAGCCATAGGGAACCCCGAAGTTCTGGTTGGTTTACTCCTATAAATGGTTACTGTAATCAACTGGATGATTTCCGGGCCCCCTGATGACTTAGAAACCACCATATGAAGCAACAACCCATATCAATAGTCTTGAGCTACCAACCATATTGAATATTGGTAGATTTTCTACCCATCATACCATATGACTTAGAAACCACGGGTGTTTGTCAAAATAGGGTACCCCTGAATCATCCTATGTAAACCATCCGTAGTAATGAACCATCCATTTTTAGGGTCCCCTATTCTAAGAAACACCCATAATGTTGGTTTCTGATTAGTGTAGCCCCCCCTAAAGTAATGAAAATAGATGAAACCAACAGGTACAAGTAGATACTAATCAGAAACCAACATTAGTGAATATCACCCCATATCAATCATCACATCCCTCGAGCATCACCAGCTTGTCCACCCATCCGGACCTTCGAGAGCTTGTCGATGCCTTCGATGACTCGTCCAAAGACCACGTGTTTTCCGTCCAACTTGGGCTCTGCCTGGTGGGTCTCCCGGGCGGGGTTCCAAGGTGCCAGCAATCCTTTCTGGGAGGTTAAGAACTAGTAGCAATAGGGATTTAGCCAAGAAGAACAGGCATAGAGCCACCATTAAGGAGATTTATGGAGCTAGAAAATGAGGGTTGATGATGGTCAATATGGCTAATACTAGCTGATACCAGGATTCAAATGACAAACGACTACCAGTATCTCAAACACAGGGATAGTGCTGCCAAGTGATGATGATTTCTTGCAGGTGGCAAGACCCAATTGACAGCATTCAACCGGTCATATCCCAACCTTCCAACCCACCAATGGTTGGTCGAGAGTTGCCTCTCATGTTTAATTCCGGTGAGTCAGAATCATGGTGAATGGCTGTACTTTTGAGTGTTTTTCACAACTTAGTTGCCAGTATCAAGTTCAACAAGTTTGCGTAAAGGTTAGCTATGTGTGTCACTACAATTAGCTAATCATTTGACGAAACATTTACCAATTGTCACCCAGTGGCTCCATGTATGGCATATTTGCCTACATTTACCTATAAAATGACCCAAATGTAGGTAAATATGCTATCCTTCGCTGCCCACTACAATCGCCAGTTGGTTGGTTCCCCGTCGAAAGATTGTGGTCAATGAGCTGATTCTCCGCCCGTATGTTGGTGGTGGTCATTCGCTTGGAGTCCCACGAAAACTGGTTGGTGGTTGAACCACCCCAATGAAAGATATTAGTCAACCAACCATTTGTTAATCTTTACTAGTGGGAAAATAAGCAAAATGTCAATGAAACCAGCTGGTTGGTGGTTTCAACCAACCAATTTTTGATAATTGCTGGGGAAAATAAAAAATGTTTGAAATCACCAACCAGAAAATGATGAAGCGATCTGTCTTTTAGAAAATATAAAAAATGATGGGTGAAAGATGAATCATTGGGTGAAAATGATGGACTCCCAGTTCATGAAAATGATGGACATTCAAATTCACCCAAAAGACCAAGAAACGTGGAAATCAACATGGAATCATGATGAACCCAGTGATGAATCGACTTCTTCTCCTGCTGTAGCATCAAGTGTGACCGGAGAAAACAACACGAGGAAAGCACACAAGGCAAAAGCTACACACATGGTGGTTTCTCAAAATGGGGGTACCTCCAAATTATCCTTTTCATCCTTTTTCGAACATTTTTAGTAGTAAACCAACCATTTTGGGCGTCTCCCATTGACATGTAATTGTGTACTATAGTAAATTCCATTCTTAGTAGTAAACCACCATTGCTGGTAATTTTGAGCAAAAACCCACAGAATTCTGCGTCCTGGTGGCCTCCCATGGCATGTTTTGTTCTTGCCTTCGAGGTGAAGAAGAACTGGGAACAGTTCTTCCCCTCTTCTCCGCGCTTGTGAGCCATGGACACCTCACGGTTCCACAACAACTTGAAGCAGTGAACGGCTCCTGTTTGTTGGTTTTTCGTTGTTGGCTGTTTGTTGCAAGTCGTGCAAGTTGTTGGTTGGAAACCGTTGTAAGTTGTTGGTTGGAAACCGTTGTAAGTTGTTGATTGGAAGTCGTTGTTGATGGTTGTAAGTGTTGGTTGGAAGCTGTTGCTGATGGTTGTAAGTTGTTGTTGTTGTTGTTGTTGTTGTTGTTGTTGTTGTTGTTGTTGTTGTTGATGTTGTTGTTGATGTTGTTGTTGTTGTTGTTGTTGTTGTTGTTGATGTTGTTGTTGTTGTGGTTGCGGATGTGGTTGTGGATGTGGTTGTGGTGTTTGCATTTTGTTGATGTTGTGGTCATTCTTCTTGTGGTGCCTAGTCCACGCCCATGCTGAGTCGTCATCCGTCCGTGAATAAACATCTGGTAAGGTCGCAGGTGGACGATCAAACAACGAGACTGCTATGGAAACATGTCAGAACACGGAAACCCCCATTCTTTGGGGGTGGAAAAGGCTAAACAAGTCAAACAATCTGCAGTGATTCGTTGGGATCTAAGATTGAAGGTCAGTCTTTCACAACCGGGTTCAAAACGCGTGGTCGGATGACCAACAACCAGTTGACCATCCGATGTGAATGGCTAATCATCACTCTATTCATGTCAAATGAAGAGACACTTCAAACCTCGTCAGTGGATAACTAGCTTGGACCGTGCTTCCTTGCTGCTTCAAGGATCATCTTTGCTTCACCCGAGTGTGGCACCTCTTCGAACGACCATGCAAAGATCTTCGGAACCGTTGTAAATGGAGTTTATCTTATTAATCACGTTTGACCATGATAAAGCATCACCTATCATCATTGACCACAATCGACCATTATCGACGAAGATTTCACATGAACAATCAGGAATTATGTCCGTTGGGAATCACGTCGCGCTAGTCTTCCACAGCAAGTTCTACCAACACTCGATTCGAGACTTATGAGTATGATTGCTGCTTAAATCCTGCGCAATAGAATCGAATATTGAAAACGCCTCTACGAGTCTATACCACCCATCCCAAAAAAAGGTGAAGGGTGAAAATGCCAAAGGACCTAACCCTTCATTATTCATCATTGTTCATCCTTCACCCTTTTGGAAGTTTCATCCTTGGAATTTTCACATCATGCTGTTCATCGTCGTTCCTCCTTGGACTGCCCCGCAGCTCTAGGACTCCTACGTCATGGGACCTTGCCAGATCAAGCCCCAGCACACAGAGCCATGACTAGGTCAACCCGCTCTCGGCGCCCGGACCAGCCCAGGTCTGTCGTGCTTCAACTTGAAGTTCTCGGACGAGAACGTGCCGTCACCGTCCTGGGGACCCCCAAGTGCTGCCAGGTGTTCGAACTGGTGAATTTGGTCAAATTCCCAACTGGCGAGTCATTGATAGTGCTTGATCAATGGTCAACATCATGTACCAGTTGTGCGTTGCGATAGTATTTCATGGTGGATGTCTTCATGAATGGTAGTTCTCAAACGGATCATTTCACCCGTCTTTCTCCTGGCTGCCCACCTGTCCGGTGGAAAATTCCAACCACACCAGTCATGACCGTCTCCGACCTGCCGGAAAGCTCCTGATTGTAGATGGAGTCGCCCCCAGAACCATCGCCCTTGGTGATATCACCACCTGACGGGCGGTTGAAGCAGGGTGACGTCTCACCGCCTTAGCAGCTTATCCAGGGGTATCCACCCAAGATCCCTGCGAAAATAGGAGCTACCGGCAGAGTTTAGTGTTTAGTATACATGCCATACCCTATGCTTCCAGTTACCATGAAATAGTTTCAACAAGCTGGTAGAAACCAGTTGGTTACCAGCCCTATGGGAACTGGAAGCACAGGGTTGGCTAGACCAGGTAGATTCCAGACAAGCCATTGAAAATCACACGAAGAACATCGAGCTATTGCTTCGACCAACAAGGGACACAAAAGCACTCCAAAGGGGGCTGATCTCAGGGTCGCTTTCTGGTGCAAGAAAGGCTGGCTGTGGGTTCAACATACATAGGGATATCTTGAGATATGATGCCACACGTGAGTGACTGGACATGTTGCACTGTTGCACTAAGCATGGTGGGTGAAATGTCGTTGGCAGCAACCATGTCAATCAGAAACGATAGTTGTTGTTCGTTGCTGGAGCAAAAAAGGATGATGTGGTTGATGGATGGTTGCAATCATAATGAGAAAATCAATGATCACTGGGGACCATATCTAAAGTCGTCTACTCTTGTGTCTGAAGCTTCACGGATAACCTCCCCACTTCCAGTAGTCAGCACCAATCAATCAACCGGTCGGGAGTCAAGCGTTGTGAATCAACCATCGTTAGTCAACCATTGTCAAGCAACCATCACTTTTAGACCATCGTAAACCAACCATCGTTGACCAACCATGATTAACCAACCAACCAATGAATCATTTCTAGATGAATGAGAGGATCAGCGAAACATATAGGCTTCACCATCCGGGCCAAGATCACCTCAGGTTCACCCATGGGTCGAAAGAATCCGCTGTCGTCCCGGAGCGTTGCCCCGCCTTGGATGGTTTTCCCTGGGATGATCTTGTGAAACCTGGCGATGTGGCAGCTCCATGGTTGGGGTCCAGATCTGTCCATGAAAATTGTGAGGTCACAAGGGTTGACAACAATGGGTCATAGTGGTTGGTAATGCTTAGTGTATAAATGTTGAATTGTTAAGGATATTTGTAATTAGGTAATTCAACGCTTGAAAATGACGAATGATTGATCATTCTGAACAATAGTGGTTGATAGCCAACAATATAGGAGATCTGTTGCTAGATGTAGGCCACCCAATATATTAATTTTAGTGGCATTTCTGCATGCTGAAGAATGGGAGATCTTGACATCATTAGTCACTACTAATAGCTTAGCACACGCAGAGGTTCTGTGAGAAAACCATCGCAAATTGGTCTTCAATTTTGCTGTGGAGATCTCCGAGACTCTCATCTAAAAAGCTGGTCATGAAGACGAAAGGGAAAACATATCAATCACTTGAGGGGATTCCCATATGTCCTTATCATATGTTGTGGATATAGAAATCAATGGTCCACACCAGATTGCCAATCCAAAGATCGCGCGATACGTGTCGTGTTTGGAAAGCATGTGTTTCAAGAATCGTATCTCAATCACATTCATGGACCGCCACAAATCCAGCCGTGGTCCTTGGCCTTTTACAAAGATGCTATGCGTGGATCCAGTCGGCAGATCCAGTCGCTAATAAGCAGCCACCAAAATGGTACATCTGATTCTAATTGGCTGGCTGGTGCATCAATACGGATCTCCTACAAGCTGAATTTGTGCTCCAAGTTGCCGCTATGGCAAAGAGGCTTCTGAGGTGGCCATAATCAACCATCACCGAGATCTGCCAACACCATTCAGCGTTGACAACGAGCCATAGTGCTACCTACATTAACCACAAAAAAGCGTCTATCTCATCCCCATGACCCTGGTTCATTGGTTGGCCAACATTTTCCGGTGCAACTCCAGCTGCGTAAGTCGTCAGTGTATTTGGATTCATGTGGCGGTTTCCCCTACATAGATGCTATAATGGTTCATAAACTGGATGATTTGGGGGGACCCCTATGACTTGAGAAGCCACCATCTGGTAGTGGAGCTTAACCATTCTTGTTGGTTCTTATCCCTATTGTTACCCATTATAATCCCCTATAAACCTTCATTATCAACCATCATCATGACCACCATATGTCTCCTGCGCCGAGAGTTGCACGCGGCGTGCCTACTTCCTTTGAAGCAAAGTGGTTTGCCCGAGACTGCGCTGATGCCACGCTCTCCTGGAGCCGAGATGTCAATGGCAGATCTGTCATATCGGGCTTGTCCAAGAAGAGTGTACTCCTTCCGAGATTTGGCGGATGTCGCCATATCCATTCTTACTCGTTGGAAGTTGGCTGGTTCATGATTTGTCGTGCTTCAAACTCAAAAGCAAGCATCAATCAGGATAAGGTGGCAGCCTATGACACAATGATCATCCTAATGAGGTGATGACTGGCATGCATATGCCATGCAGTTATTGTCTAAGCACCAGGATTTCACGGTGGCATCAGCGACGTGTAGTTCCAATGGCTATTCAGTATTGCCACGGATCATCCAAGACAATTGGAAACTATCGGAAAAGCACCATTGGTACAATGCCCTATTCATTCAAAACCATCTTACACATGCCACTGTGTAGCTATCATCCAAGAGAGACAGCTGTGAACCAACACACTTCACAAGCTGCGACGATCTGCGACACTTCGAACCAACGACTGGAGAAAATCCCATGGCACTTTCCATCAAATCAACAGTTTCTTCAGCTCCAAGCCAGCTACAACCGTTGCAGCCTGGCAGCCCTGCCGCCCTGGCAGCCCCGGGGCCACCGGTCCGCCACCGGTCCTGTGCAGAGGCAGCGGAAGTTCTCAACGGTCTTGGGCACCACATCTCCAAAGAGCTCCAGCACCACGCGGCCCAGTTTCCGCTTGTGGAGCTCGACCTGCGGTGGTCAAAGTGGTGGTGAAAGTGGTGGCGAAATGAGGGGTTGAATGGTGGTTGAATGGTGGTTGAATGGTTATATAGTGGTTCCATAAGAATAGGTGGTTATTTAATAAATGTTGGTTGAATAGTGGTTCAAGGGCGGTTTCATTGTGGCTCAATGATGGCTCAATGGTGGTTTAATGATGATTAATGTACTAACGGTGATTTAAATACAAGGCGATCAATAGTGGTTGATTACTCAAGAAGAAAAGATCGTTGCGTCATGATGATGAAATGTGATTCAATATCAGCAGGTCACCTATAGGTCATATTCTTACAACAACATGCGAGGTTGATCTGGATCAAGAACCTCAAAAACTGTTCGAGCATTCAGGTGCGGTGCTCATTGCAGGGGCAAGTGCTCCTGCCTCCAAAAAGACCTTCGGTCGTTTCTCCTTGATGCTTTGCGGTTGATTTGCCTGCCGGGTTGGCGGATCGAACGAACGAACATGGCATCGGTATCACCACGTACCGAATCATGTTGGGGATCAGAAATTGGAGCAGCTGTGTAGCTGGAGCAAGGCATTTTGGAAGATCTGTCAGTGCAGGACTTTTCAGCTTGCAAAATGGGTAAAGATCGGCAAACAGCATGATTTTCCTTGTAAACTCATCAAACGCATACCCAAGTGGGGGTCTATCACGAAGACTTGCATTCCTCGCGTCAGCAACATTCAAGTCTCTTCAGGGACTGTAACGCGAGGTGTGCGTCCAAGTAGCCCATGAAGCCCCAGTCTTGTATCAGCTGGTCACGCTTGGGACTCTCATCATCTGCAATGACGCTCTGTAATGGTCTACCTCTGCTGGTTGGGATTCGGATTCATCTACAAGCCTACACCAGGCAGGTTCATATCCTCGCAAAATAGCCAACCAAGCTACTAACTCAAGCAACTCAACCAACCGTTCCAACCAACGCAGCTCCCCACCAACCAACCACCAGTACACCACTGCCATGCCTCGCCATCCGGCCGAGTGCTGCCACCGGACCAGCCCTTGCCATCGCCTGGCAAAACATTAAAAAAAACCTAGGCTGGATCCAGCATTCCACACGGACAACGACCAGCTGGTTTTTCAGCCTATGGTTATTGTGGTTATTAAAGGTTGAAAACCATATAACCTATGTTTAATTAGCTTGTTAATAAGAACATTTGGTTATAAGAACCTATGATCATCACCAGCTGTTGATTAACCACGTGATTAGTCTCTGATACATCAATATTACAATAACTTATATGATTTGTCTATGCTTATCAGAACCTATGGTTGATCTGTGGATATCTACTATTGAGCACCTCTATGTCCGTGAGTATCTGTCAGTAAGCACCTATATGGTTGAGCTGATATCTATCTGTTCTAAGAACCTGTGCTTATCTATGGATATCTATTCTTGATGTATGGCTGCTCTGTGGTTAATCTATGGCTCATCTATGGTTCATCTATCACCTATGTATATATATATATGTGTAATTCACATTGATTAGTTAATCAATCATGATGAACAACAGCCAAAAACCAGCAACAACCAGCAACAGTACTGATGATTTGGTTTTCGTCAAGCGAACTCGGGGCAGGTCACTCCAAGATCATCTTTAGTAGACCATCATGGGGTCGCTGGTTTCAAGACCCAGCAGGGGTCTTGATACATGGTCACGATGGGTGGAAAACCGAATGTTGCTAGGAAACCATTAGGCAGTTAGTCAGTGAGTTAGATGGCTAGTTGGAAACCGTTCTTTCTCAATGTTTCTCATCCTTCCAGATACATTCTCGATATCACCCGGCTCTACATAATACCACTCCCAACGTGGGCCTAAATGTCATACATGGCGGTGCATTACTCAATCTCAGCTATCATAAAACAACGATCCATTTTAAGAATGTGAATAGCACCCAGCAACTAAAGATGATCAAAAACATGTCAGCAACGAAGGATCCTATCAGCAACCAGCAGGGGATCAAAAATGATCAAAGCACCGTGTCCTGGTGCCCACTGGTATCCAGCTCAAAAAAGTCGCAGAATCTTCCAGTTCAGCGGGTGATGTTCTACTTATCCAGCCTGATCTCCCAACATATCATCATTAACCATTCACCAGCTGATAATCACCACGCCAGATCCAGCTGGTAATGATTCTCAGCCACCAATGAGCATGGTTAACCTATAAAGCATAGATAATACCCATAGATCCAACCACTGTTGAACATTTCCAGCTGGATCTCCTACCAAAATCACCTGGAACTTCAACAATTCCACCAGCTTCTGCACGGGGCTGGCGCACCCACAATGCCCAAGCCGGTGCCAGCCGACTGCGTAATGGGCGACATGGCGGTGGTGAAGCTTCGACTACGAAGTAAGGACGGCGACCGTTTAACGTGACCGGTCAGTGTGAGAAGAACCAATGCTGTGGGTTGATAAACTGACTGGTTAGTTTGGGTTGATATTGTTTCATTGATGGATGGTGATGGTTTTTTAAATGGATTCATAATGGTTCATATTTGTATCCACAATGGTTGATCTAGGAGAGAAACATGTAATTTGCTTTGCCGGGCGGGGCTAATTGAGGCAGGAACTCTCAATGCATAGGAGTGATCATTTCAGGAGTCTACTGTCTACTCATATGTCATTGTTGAGTAGCATTCTCTGCCCATATCTCGCATCAACAAAGACATGTTCAAATGAAGATCCCCTTCAAAGCCACTTGGAAGCTGCTTCTGTCACACTTATGTTCTTGTTTTCGAAGCTGCGCAGCGGCAAATCCCTTGTGTTGCGGCAAGGTGAAGACATCTCCAACTGTGGAATTTCAGCGAATCTCCAAGAGTTCAACATGGGACACCCGTTTCTGCCTGATGTGGCTGGATGACTGGACATCTTGGGACACAAGGTACGTTGGAGCGTCCCCAGTGACATTGGTCGCGTGACGTTGGAACGCTCCCCCAACTAAAAGGAACCCCCGCACACGCAAACCTTCCGTGTCTCTGATCAAAGTCAGGCATGTTAGGGCCCAGACACTGGTCCGTGGTTTGAACGGATTGGTTCTTCGGTTTCCATGTAAGGTATTGACTTGCAGACTGTTGGATAAGTTGACATCTTTAGCTACCTCAACTCTGTGCAAGCCTTGACATAGTGAAAATCTAACTGTTGTGATATTCACCCGTCCCCATGTTTTTTTGGATGGTTACCATTGACACATACCATGTATAGATGATGTCTTCCCTAATTTTTCAACTGGTCGGTTCTTCGCCCCCTACTATCAAGCATGAAGCACTACTACCCATCGGTCACAAACCACTTGAGGAATCTGCACCTCTTTCTTTCTTCACCGACCCCGCTGTCATCAGCATTCAGCATCTCAGAGGTCTTCTAGATCCTTGGCCCAGTGTGGATACCTCAGCACTGCTGACCCATGCTGCGGCTGTGAAGGGCACGGCTTAACGAGGAGGGGTTGGAAAAAGGAACCATCATCACCTAGCCTACCCTTCCAGCTACCTATAGCTAACCATCCCTTCGCCACGGGTTCCCTGGACACTTCCTACAGAGGTAACTGGAAGGATTGGGCTATGGGCTACATCGGCTGTGGGCTTTTGAGCAACCATGGCTCTTATGTAGAGCTGCTTGCGGTGCTGGACAACTGCTGGCTTAAGGGCACAAGCAGCAAAGACCTGGGGATCACGGCAGAGTGTCAATATCCCAAATTACTCCTTGCTGCTACCGCTGCTGACGATGGTTGATCATTATCAGCGTTCATGGATCAATTATCCAAATTGATTGTTCATCAACAAATAAATAGTGATCACAAATCATCCTGAACATAAACATGTCAATAGTGATCATCAATAATCAAAACAATAAACACCTGAACAGCAATAATCAAAAACCATCACCTGTTCAATATATAATAGTGATCATCAATCATCAAAACAATAAGATGTTTGAACTCAAATTGATTATCATCAGTCACCAATCACCTGAACAGCAAGCGCTGTTCAAACTCATCGGACCATCGACATTTCACCATCGCAACCCGCCGGTCCATGACACCGGATCTCATCCAAGCTCATCTCTCGCAGCCTGGAAAGTGCCGCATGCGGCAGATCTCAAGCAAGCACCATGGGCGGAGTACATGGGGCAAATACCAACCCCAACAAGTTGGGGAGATAGGTGATGTCAACTTGGATGGTTGGAGGTACATGGGTTGGTATCAACTCCCCTGGTTGATGTTATAGGTTTCTTGGATTTTTTCACCAACTAATGGGTGGTGAATTGAGATTGCTGGTGATTTTCGATGGAAAAGGACCAGCATGTGGATACATGTCGGTCATTTTAGCAAACACAGCATAGTTGACGATTGTTGGCTGGTGGTTTTGCAAAATAGCTGAGGGTACCCCCACTTACAAAGGGAATATGAGTACTTTATGGTAACAAACCAACCGCAACTTTGGGGGTTCCCGATTTTGAGACCCAGATCGTCCTTGTAGTTCAACAACCACCAGCCCAGTGAAACGCATTTAAACCCCACCCAGTGATGATGTATGCTGTTGTAAAATTCAGGTCTTTTGTTTTGTCGATTCCATGGGCCTTTGGGACTTTTGGGGGGTACGTTGCGTTGATGGACTCGGTCCCGTGAAACCGCGAGGGGCTGAGACGTGGTTGCCTCCAACATCTTGGATCAGCCGCTGCAACACTCTCAATCACTATGACTCACAATGAATCATCACTAAGCATCCAATACTAAGACCAACCACCGCAACTCCCTGTAGCAAAACCAGGGAGACTGAAGAAATCTCAGCTACAACCCGGCAGCACAACCGCTCCGTTGTAGGGGGTTGCCCACGGATATGTACCACCGCGATACTGGGTAGTTTCCCCATGAAAAGACTGCCATAGGAGACAACCACTCCCAACTTCTCTCCTCAACAAGAAGTCCTATCACAAGAATTCATCACAGAATTTTCCCATGGTTCCCATTTTTTTGCTTGAACAAATTTCCGTCTTGCTTGCTTGGTTGGGTGTCAATTAACTGGTACCCTGCTGAAACCCCGACGACTTCTCCTCGTCAAACTGCTAGACGCTTCAAGCCATTTCTCGGTTTTTTCACGGATTTCTTCACATGTTTGGTTTTTTCACATGTTTAGTTTCAAGCCACTTCCGGGTTTTTTTCACATGTTTAGTTTCAAGCCATTTCCCGGTGAATCATCGCAAGTTGCTTCAGCGCCAAATCGCAGGTTGTCATGGTGCCGTTGGAGATCCACACCCCGAGCAGCACCGGAGACCGCCTCATCTCTGCATCCGTCTCGGCCAATTCGGCCGCAGTGGATTCCTGGTGGTGCGGCTTCACCTTCTCGGCACCTGAGATGCTGTAAATTGAGGCCTTTGAAGATGACCAAATGGTTGAATAATGGGTAGATGATAGTGGAATGATGGTTCAATGATGGTTCAATGACGGTTAAATGGTGGTTGAATGATGGTTGAATGATGGTTGGGTATGATGAAACGATGGTGGCGAACTGATGGTTGAATGGTGGCTAAACAATTGTTAAATCATCCTGAATCTCCAGCTACTGATGGCTTCATGATGGGTAGATGATGGCAAAAATGATGACGAAATGATGGCCACATGATCATGATGGTTGAGTGATGGCAGAACAGTGGTGAAATGATGCCTAAATGATGGGTTACGCGTCGCATAATCCTACTCCAAGATAATGTTGACCCAATGATTGACCATTCTTTTGTCTTCAATTGATGCCATGATGCTGCGCATCGTTGACCCATTCTCGCAATTAGTATAATACACAACTTGAAACTTGATGGTGCCATCACTGATGAGTCGCTTGATGTTTGCAAATAAACAGTTTGAAATTTGATGTTGACTGTTGTTCGTCCAGAAGGAATGGGTATATGCTCTGAGGAGTGGGTATTGATTCCACATTGTACACACACATACGTTGAACATTGATGTGAACCCATGCATCAACACATAGGTGTGCATAACAAACATGAACAAAACTAGTTTGGAAAATGTCAGTGAAAAAAAAAAATATCATGGGAGAATAATCCTCAACAGAAATTAATGCGGAACTAGCAATGGGAATTTTTCGTATGTTTACACCGTAGAAGAAAGCCCCAGCAATTGGCAGTACAAGGTGGGCTCCATCCGGTTACAACTTGGTTTATAACGCCATTTAACTATAGCTAGACCTAACAGAATCGGTAGTTATCCTAGTTATTACCCCATTTATAGCTGGTTAGGGGCCCATCTTGCAAGTGTCTACCCCAACAGTGAGCAACAACCTCAACATCAACCAACATCATCAACCATCAGTAGCCAGTGCGTCCCCAACTTCTCAACCGCTCGGACCGACATCCTGCTAAGTCTTCGACGGATCATGCGCACATCGTGCGATCGCCAGACTGTCATCTTCGGCGCCACTTTTTTGTTCTGCGTCTCGTCCGCGGGTTCCTCTTTCTCCTATAAGCAACTCTCACGTCGCTGCTGAAGATCAGATTCCACTGCTACGTTGGTAGATCCAGCAGCAACCCCTCCAGTTCTGGAACAGCAGCTATAGCAACTGATGGTGGCTTATTGAGAGCTGGATCTCAGATGCACATCATTCCCTGTCAAGATCAACTAGCTCTGCCCTTGAAACTGCCAAACTTAGCCACTGCGGCGCGCCTTCACTAGACAAGCCTCTGCAGTCTGGAGTTTTTGCAGGTAGATCTGCGGCGACTTTCCCTTGGGCCAAGCCCATCGGGTGTAGTACCTGCCAGAGCTGGAAGCGCAGCTTCCCTCAGCTGACAATCCAAGGCCCATCACTTCAATCTTCACCATGTCATTAATTTGTTTCAGATTGTTACCACTAACTATTGAGATTCCACTATATAATCAAATGTTTCGACGATGAAATGAATTCACCATCAAATAACCATTACTTGTTAATATCTAATTATATTTGATTTTCAAATGATCTCAGGTCGGCTCCTACTACACAGAATTTGTTCAGCATCTCAAGCTGGGCACTTCTCGAACAGCGGTCCTCCAACCTGTCATGAGAGCACAACCGCGTCAAATTTCGATGACTTGTGGGTTCCGGAAAAACCCACAGGTGAATCAAACGTGATTCGTCGGGGGCAACCCATTTTTTGTTTTGGGGTTTGACCGTTTTCGGAAGGCCAAAAAACCCTTATGATAAATGAACCGCCCTGCCAATGTTTTTGAAATCAGTTTTTCCGTTTGATGACCTTCTGTCCCCAGGGGGTCAAGCTATTTTCTCATCCATTTTTTTTCGAGAATCCGTTTTGGAAGCCGCAAAGTTTCAAATTTCAAGCGTTTAAACACTGATGGTTGGTATTAATATGTAATGGTAATGTTTTGTTCCTGACAGTTCTTGCAATAGAAACAACTGGTTGGGAATGCCCAAAAACTTTGGAATAGCTAATGTTTTATGATATAATGTGAAATCATTTTATCAGCTTTGTTTCATGGTGTCTTTAGCAACGTTAAAGAATGATTTAATGATGTTCAAAAAAAATAACTATAACGATGTTCAATCACCTTTGGTTCAAATGTTCGCACGGTTGGTGGTGGCCGATGAAGGTTCAGAATGCTCTACAGCTCCATTAACAACGGCGATCAAACACGAATTGGGAATGCCTGGATTTGGTCCATGTTCACTGGTCTTGCGTTATTGCTTCTCGAAGTTGAGGATTCTTAACATTGGTCAACACATTTGATAGCGGTTGGAAAAATTGGTGAACTTAAACCCCCCAAGATCGTTTTGGCAGTTGAATAAACTATGCCAGGCGCGCCACCAGCAGGGTCCCTTTCTGAGTCTCCCGGTCCAATGGCACGATGGCAGGCATGCACCTGACTGCTGTGCTCGGATTGGCCTTTCATCATGGATCTGAACGCGCCGGTCAGTCATCGCCACTGAACGAAACATCACTCGCTAGTTATTGTTCGGATTTTTTCCCGAGAGCGCCTGCGAAGGGTTCTTCGTAAAAAAGCAGCCGTATATAAACATCTGCACATCAACATCTTCACATCATCACATCTGCAGATCTAGATCATCACATCATCACATCTGCAGATCTAGAACATCACATCATCACATCTGCAGATCTAGATCATCACATCATCACATCTGCAGATCTAGATCATCACACCATCACATCTGCAGATCTAGATCTTCACACCCTCACATCTGCAGATCTAGATCTTCACATCATCACATCTGCAGATCTAGATCATCACATCATCACATCTGCAGATCTAGATCATCACATCATCACATCTGCAGATCTAGATCTTCACACCCTCACATCTGCAGATCTAGATCTTCACACCCTCACATCTGCAGATCTAGATCTTCACATCATCACATCTGCAGATCTAGATCTTCACACCCTCACATCTGCAGATCTAGATCTTCACACCCTCACATCTGCAGATCTAGATCTTCACACCCTCACATCTGCAGATCTAGATCTTCACACCCTCACATCTGCAGATCTAGATCTTCACACCCTCACATCTGCAGATCTAGATCTTCACACCCTCACATCTGCAGATCTAGATCTTCACAACTCACATCTGCAGATCTAGATCTTCACAACTCACATCTGCAGATCTAGATCTTCACAACTCACATCTGCAGATCTAGATCTCCACAACCTCACATCTGCAGATCTAGATCTCCACAACCTCACATCTGCAGATCTAGATCTCCACAACCTCACATCTGCAGATCTAGATGCCTGGTACGTTTTGCTGTGTGGTACCGTGTACGTTTTGCTCTTGGTACGTTTTGCTCTGGTCTGTTTGGCTTTGGTAGGTTTGATCTTGGTACGTTTTGCGGTCGTACCTTTTGCTCTTGGTACGTTTTGCTGCGGTACGTTTTGCTCTAGTGCGTTTGTGCCTGGTACGTTTTGCTGTGTGGTACCGTGTACGTTTTGCTCTTGGTACGTTTTGCTCTGGTCTGTTTGGCTTTGGTAGGTTTGATCTTGGTACGTTTTGCGGTCGTACCTTTTGCTCTTGGTACGTTTTGCTGCGGTACGTTTTGCTCTAGTGCGTTTGTGCCTGGTACGTTTTGCTGTGTGGTACCGTGTACGTTTTGCTCTTGGTACGTTTTGCTCTGGTCTGTTTGGCTTTGGTAGGTTTGATCTTGGTACGTTTTGCGGTCGTACCTTTTGCTCTTGGTACGTTTTGCTGCGGTACGTTTTGCTCTAGTGCGTTTGTGCCTGGTACGTTTTGCTGTGTGGTACCGTGTACGTTTTGCTCTTGGTACGTTTTGCTCTGGTCTGTTTGGCTTTGGTAGGTTTGATCTTGGTACGTTTTGCGGTCGTACCTTTTGCTCTTGGTACGTTTTGCTGCGGTACGTTTTGCTCTAGTGCGTTTGTGCCTGGTACGTTTTGCTGTGTGGTACCGTGTACGTTTTGCTCTTGGTACGTTTTGCTCTGGTCTGTTTGGCTTTGGTAGGTTTGATCTTGGTACGTTTTGCGGTCGTACCTTTTGCTCTTGGTACGTTTTGCTGCGGTACGTTTTGCTCTAGTGCGTTTGTGCCTGGTACGTTTTGCTGTGTGGTACCGTGTACGTTTTGCTCTTGGTACGTTTTGCTCTGGTCTGTTTGGCTTTGGTAGGTTTGATCTTGGTACGTTTTGCGGTCGTACCTTTTGCTCTTGGTACGTTTTGCTGCGGTACGTTTTGCTCTAGTGCGTTTGTGCCTGGTACGTTTTGCTGTGTGGTACCGTGTACGTTTTGCTCTTGGTACGTTTTGCTCTGGTCTGTTTGGCTTTGGTAGGTTTGATCTTGGTACGTTTTGCGGTCGTACCTTTTGCTCTTGGTACGTTTTGCTGCGGTACGTTTTGCTCTAGTGCGTTTGTGCCTGGTACGTTTTGCTGTGTGGTACCGTGTACGTTTTGCTCTTGGTACGTTTTGATCTGGTATGTTTTGCCTTGGTACGTTTTGCGGTGGTACGTTTTGCTCTTGGTACGTTTTGCTGCGGTACGTTTTGCTCTAGTGCGTTTGTGCCCGGTACGTTTTGCTTTGGTACGTTTTGCTGTGGTATGTTTTGCTTTGGTACGTTTTGCAGTGGTAAATTTTGCTGTGGTACGTTTTGCTCTGGCGCGTTTTGCCTTGGTACGTTTTTGCCTGGTACGTTTTGCGATCTGGGACCTGCGTCCAACAACCCGTCCACAACATTTTCTTCCTTTCAGCCCTGTCATATCGCCAGCATTCTCATCATATTCATCTTTTTCTTCAGCAGCAGCTACATCATCATCATCATCATCAGCAGCAGCATCATCATCGTCATCATCATCATCATCATCAACGACATCATGAACGACATCATCAACGACATCATCATCATCATCATCAGCAGCATCATCATCATCATCATCCATTTCAAGGATCATGACGTTAGTCTGTTTGAATTAGTATATTGGAGGCTGCTATAACATTGCCTTTCTCGCTCTCGGGCCAACCGTCGTCTAGTTGCTTAAGATAAGCGCATAATGTTTGACTAGTTCGCGTAGTGTTTGACTGGCTCGCCATGGCTTGAAATTGCTTGCGCGTGATCGGGCCCCTGCCACAGCTGATCTTGCCATGCCTACGCATTAAGAATAGATGTTGGAACATGCTGGGTTTGAAAGGGCCGTCTATGGCTCGCCAAAATGGAGACTTGGTCACCAATACCGCCGCCACAGACCATTCAAGTGCACAGGTGCTGCTGCGGAAAAAAACCTAAGTCGTTGCAAATTTCCGTTTGGAACGGGCGTGGCCGACGCAGAAACTTGTAAGTATGGGAAATTGATTCTACCACTTATGCACCTTGCCTGCACTACTAGATCCCGACAGCACGTGATGCTTGCAGAACGAAGAAAAAGGCATCCAAGAATTAAATGCATCTTTGCGCGAGTGGCGAAATTTGCAGCGGAAGTTTGCATCGCTGGCCAAGATGACATTTTTTTGCTTAGCTACTGGCTACTTATTGCTTAATAGTGCCAAATAACGGCTAACAATCGTTCATAGTGACCAAAAGTGGTGTATGATGCTCAAGAATGGCCAAAAATCACTCATAGAATGGCAAAAAGTGGACCTCAAAAGGCAAATACAATCAATTCAATCAACAACCCTCCAATGTGGGTCCATTCAATCCAGCCCGCCAGGGTTGCAAAATGTCGCATACACCCTTTTGCCATGATACCCTCCACTCACCAAAAAAAGATCACACGCCAGTTTTATTGCTTACAGTGTTCGCACATTTGCGGACATTCCAGCAAATGGCACATGTTTGGAAGAATGACCGTCAGGTTCCTTATAAATCAAAGCTTCCAACCAACACTCACCATTTTTTCCACGGTGAGAACAACTCATGACCCATGACCATGCCACTTGGAATCTTTGCGGTACTTCCCCGGATTGGGAACGAACTTCTGGACTCTTGGAGGAATCCAATCAGGGGATCGTGATCAGCAGAAACCAATGACAACCACTGGAGGTTGACCTTCATGAACCACTGGAATTCACACATAGCTGGTGATATCAAGCTGGTTCCTGGCCATGCCACGTGACTGGTAGCTCAGCTCTGCAGGTGATTTTGGTCACCATAGTGCGCTTGGCTCACGCAGTCACAAGCATGGTTAAAGCATAATCAAGCAACTATGTATCAGTTTCAAGCCTCATCTACTGTCAGCCATGATCAAAAGATATTAAAAGATCAACTGCATGATGGACATTGGCCTTTATCTATTCGTGATGATTATTGATCGCAAACGGCTAGTATTGTTAACTCCTTGCTGGTTCACAAGTGATTCTTAGTCATGAAGCGGTATTATCTGTGAACCATTATCACTCATCATCAACCAATATCAATGATTGTTGATCATGTTTAGCAATCATCAACCGTTAGCGATTTATCATTTTGAACCATTGGCCATGCATCAATCATTGCGCTTCTTGCCCATTGCTGATTATCATGTACAGTATTGATTGATCATAATGTATGAATCATCATCAGCCACAGTTCATGTTTATTAATAGCCAGTGGCTAATTTCATTGAGTCCCGATAGGTTGCCCATGGATTCTGAACCAGGAAGCTCAATCAACCATCATCAAGCGTTATCAATCGTGATTGACAAGGCTTAAGCATCATTGACCATCATCTATGCATCATGGTGAACTACAACCATCTGCATGTTTTGATCATCAGGACTATGTCTTGTTGATCGTTATCATGTCTTCCAGGCTGTGTGTTTACTATGATCAATTAACCATCATGACTGGATGGACTGTTTATTAGTCCTTGAACTCAATGGGCTGTTGACGATTTGAAAATTGCCACACCCAGCGGCGGCGGAAGTTAGTCTTTGCGATGCCTGGATGACTCTATCAGTCTACCTCTCTCTCAGTCTAAAGATCTAGCAATCTATCTGTCTATGCATCTAGTTTCTCTTTTTATCTGTCTGTCTATCTATCTACCTACCTACCCATCGACCCCACTATCTGACTATCCATCTGCCTATCCGCTCATCAAGCTGGTGTTTGTCTACCTATCTATCTATCTAACTTGCCGGCACTACATGTATATGTATCGACCAATCTACTGATCTACTTATCAAACTTTCTAGCTGTCTGAAAGTCAACAACATTCGCACACAAATGTATGTAAGTGTGAAAAAATGTCAGATCAAGAAAGAGAGAGTTGACTGACATCAGGACAGACTCTATGCACCAATCCTTCCTTCTCTTTTCCTTTCGCAGTGGATTGGTGCCAGTTTGTCCTGGTTCCCTTGTGTCTGGGTTTCGAACACCTGCCTTGCAGGTTTTATGTTCCAAAAGTTTTGGTATCCCGCCTGACCTAATGTGTGTGCCAGGTCGAGATTCCCACCTATCCTGTACAAAACTTTTGGTCGGCCCCTTTCTCAGGGCCAGAGGCTCCTGATAGGGGCCTCAACCAAGGGAAACAGGACAGTCCACCGAACCCGGTTCCGGGGTTTTGGGTGGAAGAGTCGGTGAAATCTACTTGGCCATCAGGTCGTAGTCGTGGGACGAGCAAAAGTTTTGCCAAGTATGCCTTCACATCGATGCGAAGAGAGGAATTGAAGCCCACGAAGTCGGTGTGTGTGAGTTCATCTGCCCATTGATTGAGTTCACGAGGAACATGAGATGGAGCAAGGGAGCTGCCTGAAGTGTGCAATGTCAAGATTAGCTCCATGAGGAGGATGGCTGTATGGGGCTTCTTGGAAGCCATGTTCAGGAGAGCAAAGACATTACCTTGGTTGTCACTGCCAACCGGCAGACGAACATGGGATGTAGTATGGCCTTGGTGGTCAAGCATGGAGTGGCAAAGGATCAGGGTGGCAAAGAGCTCTAAGGCTGCAATCCGCTTCTTGGGATCCCCTTCTTTAAAGGCCCAGGGGAATTCCTGGGGCGTGATCTCCATGTGGAACCACCAAACAGTGTCCTTACCAGGGTCAGGTTGGCTGGAAAGCCAGCCCCCAATGAAGGCCTGGCCTTCCGAGGAGGCACTTGCATCACTGCACCCCCACCACGTGCTCTTGGGTAAGTAGGGGGAGAGTTGCTTGTATGGTCTGGTAAACAGGTGTTGGAGCAAGAGAGCCAAGAGCCGGACGAACTTTGGCGGTCGACCTGAGCTCGTGACAGCCATCTTCCAAGCCCAAAAGGGTTGCATCAAGCTTTTGGTCAAAGGGCAAACTGCAGTGGCCCACTGGATCCGGCCCAAAGCTTTCTCGATCTCCTTGGCAGTGAACACCTTGTCTTCGATGAGTTGGGTGAGTAGCTCCATGACGCTGAGAGGTGTTCCCAATGCAATGAGAGTGGCCAGAATGGCCGTCGCCATCGTCCCCGATGTGGTTTGGCGAAGGAGCCAACAAAAGTCGTCAACGAAGACGAAGCCCCAGTCCACCTGGGGGAAGATGTGGTAAACGAGGCGAAGTAGAAGTGCTGCGAGCCTACCCCAGTAGAGTTGTGCACTGGCCATGCCGTAGGTGCCCACTTTGTTGATCCACCATTCATTGTCTAGTTGGGCGACCTGAAATCTCCAGTCCTTAGCCAGCACTTTCACTCGTCGGTGGGCCTTGGTAACATCAGCTTTCAGGATAACCCATTGGTCCTGATTGGTTGGCCAACACCAACCATCAGGGCCAGAGGCACCTGTGGTTGGTGCCGGTGTGTGGCTTGCTGAGTGAAGCCAATGAAGGGCCTGGATGCAATCTAAGACCGTGGGCGCTGTCGTACGCTCCTGGGTTTGATTCTGAATGTGGGCGTTGGCCTTGCCATATGAGCCGTCATAGATGGTACGGACTTTGTCTCCCTCATCGATGGCTACCAGGGGGCCCGGACAAAGGTCCTCCGGGTAGCATCCACAATGTTGAGCTGCTTCAAGGGCCGTGAGGGGACCAATGACCATGCCCATGTCCACTTCCTCCATGAAGGTGGCTCGCAAGAAGCTGGAGAAGTCCTCAGCTGAGGAGTAGTTGGATCTGCCCGTGGGAGCGGGAAGGGACTCAGGTGGTGCGTCCTCTCCCGAAAGTTCCGATTTGAGTGGCCAAACTCCCGGGGAGAGCAAAGGTGGATCAATGACTCCCAGTGGCACCCCCTTGTGGAGGTGGAGAGGGTAATCCATATCAACGTCTTGTGCTCGTTTGGCCAAGGAGTGGATCAAGTCCAAG
>VSDK01011777.1:0-15545 GCA_009767595.1 Symbiodinium kawagutii
GGCTGCCCAGAATATGTTTCTCAAGCTCGCACCGGTGCGGACAGACATTTCAACCTGAGCCATTTGTTGAGCCAATGAATCCCACTCATCTTGGTTCCTTGTTTCATCCCACCTTGGATGATCCTCCTAGCTGTGGGCAACCAAGGGCTACCAAAAGTTGTCACATCAAACATGAATACAGAGTCCAGCTCTCGTCAGCCCATGGACGTACACAGCTTGAAACACCAATCCTGACAAACCCGGGCGCTGTTGCGTTGGAATGCTTTTGTCGGAAAAAAAACGTTTGGAATCTGAAGTCAAAGCGGCGTACCAACATCAGAATCTACTGCAGGACATTCTTGCTTGGATTGCAACAGAATTCAAATATCCCATCTCTCTTCCCGAACTGCGGACTGGTGAAATTTGATGATCCGGCGGAAGAGCACGAGACCTAACCCTGACTCAACTGATGATCGAGTCATTGTGATTTCTAATTTCACAGCGGTAAAAAAGCATCAGCCAACGTGGGTGCTGAAACTGATTGAGTCTCCAAGCCGATGTGAATTGAATGGATTTCCAATCAACCTGCGGATGTGCAGGCCATTGTAGGCCGCTGCTCCAGTGTTCAGTTGCCCCTGTCCCCCAAAGGTCCTCTCCAAAGTGACGCGGAACGGTATAGTGATCCAGCAAAGTTTTGGTCGAAGGGTATTCCCCAAAGCAGTGGTCGAAGAGATACAGCGGGGTATCATCTTCCTCAGCTGGACATGGGAGTTTTATTGATCAAAGTGATTGAATTTCAAATGGTGTCCACACACCATTGAATGTAGACCGAACAAACTGAATTTTGCACAGGGAATCACATGCTGAATACTTCGTTGACATGCCATGTGCGAAAGATTGGCACATGAGTGGATGCGAAAATTTGACGAATGAGCAAGAGCTTGGATTCAGCAAGCCGCCTGCTTCTCCAGATACTCAATAAAATCGTTCATTCGAAGGCGAATACCAAAGCGATGATCGCATATGATCTTCTGATGTCCAAAATCCTGAGCGTTGGCCATGTTGACACTGCAGTCCAAAACTTGGCTGTGTCATATGATTCATCTCAAAATCAAACAGCTGCCATGATCCAAACGTCGACCGTAATATGATGATATGGTATCCGATCGTCTTGGACATCTTGGAAATTCTTGGAAGATCAGGAATTCCATGGCATGGGGATCAGGGAGAGAGCATTTCGCAAACGGAAACGGGGTGAACCAGCGTCAACTTGAGACCAACCACATCTGATGGTCACCAGCTGGTCACTCATCACTGCCAAGATAAGCCAAGAGACTGCGGAAAATGCCGGCAAGTTCCACAGCTTCATGGCCATCCAGTCATCCATGGCCCCAACCAGCACTGCAGGGGTGGTCTGGGGCAGTGCGCCCGAGATTCGTGGAATGCCACCCCTGGTGGCTTTGAAGATCTCTGAAAGGCCCTCAGCGGTCGAAACCGGTGGAAAGATCTTGAAAAGTTTCTGGGTCATGGTGTGTCACTGTGTTTCTACAATAGGCATGAACTCACAAAAGGCTAACAGACCCCCCCTTGAACCACCCCCCCCTTTGAAATAACCCTGATATAAGCCTGAAATAAGGAAACAAGGGCTTAATAAGGCCTTATTAAGGCCTTAATAAGGGCTTATTTCCTTTTCACAAAATAAGGTCCAAATAAGGCCAAATAACCCCAAAATAAGGTTTGAACGTAGAAACCCATGTTCACAGAAAACAAACCAAATTGATGCCAAAATAAGCCCAAAATAAGGTTTGCTGTTTTCGAAGGGGTTCATGGTGAATCTGCTTGGTTTATGTAGGGGTTCTTGCTGTTTTCGAAGGGGTTAATGGTGAATTTGTTTGGTTTATCTATGTTTATGTAGGGCTTCATTTTCAGGATCATAGCGCGCACAAATCCAGCACGGTCATTGGAAGTCCAGCTATCGTAAAAAAAATTCTTTTCCCCCCAAACATTTCACTTTTGGAATCCCCAACATGAAAACAATGCATGTTTTGGAAGTCCAGCTATCCTGCAAATTTCACTCTTCCACCCAAAAGTTAAAATTTTCAACCTTATTGGCAATCCAAACGTCAAAAAAAAACAGCTTTCTATCGCCAACTATCCTGAAAACTTCACTTTTCCCCCCAAAAGTTGCAATTTTCAACCTTCTTGCTAAGCCAAACATCAAAAGAAGCAGCTTTCTAACACCAACTATCCTGAAAACTTCACTTTTCCCCCCAAAAGTTGCAATTTTCAACCTTCTTGCTCATCCAAACATCAAAAGAAGCAGCTTTCCAACACCAACTATCCTGAAAACTTCACTTTTCCCCCCAAAAGTTGCAATTTTCAACCTTATTTTGGTCTTATTCTGGCCTTATTTTGGCCTTATTCTGGCCTTATTCTGGCCTTATTCTGGCCTTATTCTGGCCTTATTCTGGCCTTATTCTGGCCTTATTCTGGCCTTATTCTGGCCTTATTCTGGCCTTATTCTGGCCTTATTCTGGCCTTATTCTGGCCTTATTCTGGCCTTATTCTGGCCTTATTCTGGCCTTATTCTGGCCTTATTCTGGCCTTATTCTGGCCTTATTTTGGCCTTATTCTGGCCTTATTTTGGCTTTATTTTGGCTTTATTTTGGTAAACATCTAGAACAAATTCACCAATTGGAAATCCAAACATCAAAAATGCAGCTTTCCAAAACCAAATGTCCTGAAAATTTAACTTTTCCCCCCAGAAGTTGCAATTTTCAATCTTATTCTGGGCTTATTTTGGCTTCATTTTGGTAAACATCTAGAACAAATTCACCAATTGGAAATCCAAACGTCAAAAATATGCAGCTTTCCAAAACCAAATGTCCTGAAAATTTAAATTTCTCCCAAAAGTTGCAATTTTCAACCTTCTTGGCAATCCAAACATCAAAAAATGCAGCTTTCCAAAACCAAATGTCGATCTTCGATGCTATCGTTTGTTGGTTGGCAGTCCACCGATTAGTCAAAATAAGGACAGCTTGGAGTGACAAATGTGTCGAAAAAAAAGCCAAAATAAGGCCAGAATAGTGCTGAAATGATCCCATCAAAATAAGGCCAGAATAGTGCTGAAATAAGGTTTCAGCCGAATCTCCTACAAAGATTGGCAAAGAGGGATGCTCAAGGGGGGGTGGTCCAGGGGGGGGGTGTTTGGCACTTGTGATGAGTCGAAGGTGGTGAGTTGTTCTGCATTCGGAGAAGTATCGCACAGGGACCCTGCGCTAACACACCTTCAACTTTTCTTTGTCGATTTGATTGGGGTTCGGCAGAAGAAGCTCTAGTTCTGGAACTTGTGGTGCGAGCACGAGGTGTTCGCGGAGAAGGAGGCTCGGATCCTTCACCCTTACCTGGTGTTTCATCTTGCCAGTTGACTTTGCGCGCTGACTTGACGGTAGCTCCGATTTCCAGCAGATGTTGCCGACAGAGAGGAACTCCCTGTTTGGCTCCTGACACGGACTCGTAACAAGCTAGAACGCTGCATTTCCTTCCGGAACAAGCAGCAGTGTAGAGCTGCTGATGATGATCACAGAGGCGGACTGTGGACCGGCCTTTGATATCCGACATTTCTTTGTCTGGTTCTAGGAGTCGAACGTTTTCCCCTGAGGCTTGATCCATACAGGGATCGGAGGCGAGTGCACGGGGTTTGCCGTCTAGTTCCAACCCCACCATGACAGCTTCACAAGGGTCTTCGAGAGGTTCAACCTCAGATTCTGAATCAGGGTCAAGTGGTCTGAGCGTTGTCCCTTCCTGAATGGTCCGAGGTGGTTTGGGCTTCCGGCAGAGTCCACATAGGATCGACAGGCCACTGAGATGATATAGGAACCATTTCAGTCCTTGGAGAGTCCGACGAATCCACCGTCCGATCAGCACAGCACACCGCCGAGTGGACCACCCAGCATAAGCCCCCAGGTCAACAAGGCTATTGGCATCAACTGCAGCATAGGCCTTGCAATGGAGTCCTGGAGTTGGAGTTTGCTCTAGTGGGCATTGCTGGTCCCTGCAGAGATGCACTTTGCCATCTTGGTCAAGGGACATCCTGATCCCTCGAGCTGACGCTCCTTTCACCTCTCTCACACGCACCCACAGGCCATATCGGTCGACTCTTGCCCAATGGTCGCAGTCGGGTTTTACCCGGGCAGCTTGATCCTGCATGAGAAGTACAATGTCGTTAGGTTTCCTTTCAGATCCTCTTCCTTTGACTCCTCTTTGGAAGAAATTTGAGTCGACACCTTCTCGGGTGTTTGGACCCTTCAACAGTAGAGTCTCATAGGAACCGCCGACTTGCAATTCAGGGAGGAACTCCCCGACCTCTCTTGCCACTGCACGGGTTTGCCTACAGCAGCATGTACAAAATGTCCGAAGCGGACGACACACGGAGCTGATGACAACCAGTGAGGCAACAGAAATCAGGGTGATGAAGGTGATTACGACACCCCATCCTACCCAAGGCCAGAAATCCCCGCAAGCAAGGACTCCCATTTTGTCGAGAAAATAGAGGAACCATCCACCAGTCGAACTCAGCTGTCCTGGTCGGAGCGGGGTGCTAAACCAAGCTTTTCCAAACCAAGACTTCAGATCGAAATGGAGGACAGAGTACCCCCAGATGTGAGCATAACTCGTTCTCTCATCATCATCAGTGGGGTCGGCCTCCCCATCTGAGTGGATTCGGGGCTCGCTAGCAAGAGGAACTCCTGCATTACTTTCAAAACCAGTAGGGGAAGTGGGAGGATCTCCCAACCACCATATCCAAGAGGTATCGAAAGCAGCATAAGGTCCAGCAGCCGCGGCCACGAGCAACGTTAGCACCCAATGTGGTGCCGCCATGAGTGACGCATGTCCAGTCCCAAAGGAAGGTCTCTGGGCTGGCTTGCAAAAACTTGAGCCAAGCACCAGAAAGAAACGTTAACCTTCCGTTCTAGTGAACATACAATTTGAGGTTCCCTGGAACCTCAGGGCCATTTTTGAGGAGCCAAAATCTTAGGTACTGGTACCTCCAATGCCCTATGATTATCAGCTTCTTGTTGCTGGCTGAACAATGGCCAGTGTAGGCCCGTTTGAAATGTGAGATTACCAGAGGATACTTGTTAGTTCTGGAGTCAGAGCAATCATCTTAGGATGGGGGAATGCGATCGTTTCTAGACCTATTTGCAACTGCCATTCTTTTTGGGATTATATACATCACTAAGGGAGGTCACCCTTAAACCCTGACATCACAGGCAAGTTGTCTACCAAGATACAGGCACCCTCCGAAAGTCGCGCGCCGAACCGAGGGTTTCCACGCGAACGGAGCGGCAGAAGAACTTGATGAAGGAAGCTTTGGCAGGTGTGTGGCGCAAAAGCTGCCGGTGTCAATGATTCATCAAACCAACCTGGGTCGTGCTTTACAGCTTTAAACATTTTGTGTTTTTCCCATATTTGGGTCCGCAATGATGCCGGCGGTTTGACTCTCTGTAACCGAGAAAAGGGATGGTTGATTGGTCGACCCATATTCTTGGGATGGTTGGAAAGAACACCAACCAGATTAATTAAACCATCCATTAAACCGCAGTGCAACCAACCATTTGACCATTGATCTTTGTAGTTTTAGGAACCTACAGATGTCCGACACTGCCAGTGACCATAGTTTTACCATAGTTCAATCAACCAATCCATTGCTGTCAAGCACCATTCTGGCTGGTGCCTTTAACCACGTTTGATTTTCCCAGTATCAACCAAGGGTTAATTGGTTAGTTGACTAGTATTGTTCAAAGGGGTTGAAACCACCAACCACCATGGCCCAACCAAAATCGTAGGATGAACAGCAGGTTGGCCTGGCCGGATTGTGGCTCAGCCACGCAGGATGAACTATTACTTTCTTGGGCTATATGGTGCATGTGTTTGGTTAAGATTCGCCAATATTACTGGTGAGGGAGGTGATGTATGGTTGGATGATTATTGTTGGTTCTGGTTAGATATTCCTTGTGGTTGATAACTGTGCCTATTGTTGTACTGTTTTTATATTCATGTATATGGTTCGATGGTTATTGATTGTTGGCTACTGGCTATAATCCATATAGAGTACTGATCATATTGCTGATTGTCGTTGATCAGTGATTAATGGCCATTTTATATAAGTGCTTGTTGTGGTCAATGCTCCTTTGAATTCACCTTTTAATCTATATCAACCACCATGAAGCATAGGTTGAACATATGCTCATCACTATTGACCATAGATCTACCAACCATGAATCACAGATTAATCACTATTAGCCGTAGAATCTATATGCCATAGGTTTGTAATTGATCTATTCATAGATTAAAGATATCACTATTGGATCATTAATCTATGGCTAGTAGACTCACCACCTGCAGCCATAGATCATCCCTTATTGTTCCTTGGTTTCGGGCGACCACGATGAAGCGCTCAGGCCTGGGAATGACGCGCATGGACCATGCGCCGAGTTTCCGGAAAGGCGGCCGCGCATCAATCGGATTGACTTATGGTAGGTGCTCACCTGGAACTGGTGGATGATTAACAGTGGACCAATAATGGATGTTTAATGAGTGATCAAATTGTCCAGTTGAGCACTGATTCATTATTATCAAATATTAAACAGCTATAAATTATGATTTAATTGACTAATGATTAATGGTTCATAGCTGTTAACCATTGATCAACAATCAAGCATTCAATGTTTAATCAGTATTAATGAAGGACTATTAATAATGGTTGATAGCTCAACTTGTTAATGTTGAAATGGTGGTTTCTTAAAACGGGGTCTCCCAAAGTTATGGTTGGTTTATGACTTTAGATGATTAATGATTTGGATGATTAGGGGACCCCCTATGACTTGAGAAACCAACACGTTTTCTGGGGACATCAAGCGAAACCATCAATAGATGGGTGATTTTCCATTGCCAGGTTCATCTACCCAAGGGTGCCGGGTACTCGTTGTAGATATGATACGCCATGTATTCATCCTGGACTGGATGCTGAATTTCAGGTATTGAACCATCCCCTTTATGTAGATGATCTACTTGAACATGGCGGGAAGATTCTATTTGCCAGTACTCCAAGATGTCGTCTATGCTACTCGTTGTTACTCAACATCTTGGAGTACTATCATGGCATATACTACATGTTACTATATGTTGTAAATCTATGATACATGGCATATACTACTAACTATTTACCCGTTGTAGATGTGTCATGCGCGCACCGCCACTAGCCCCTCAGGCCGAGACGCCTCCAGCAGCGAAGAAGAAATCATCATTGAGGAGCCGCCGATGGGGAAGCCACTTTGAAAACCAAGTGGGTGAGATGTGGCTATGGGTCAATATTAACCAACCAGTAATGGGGATAGTGACCAAATTCATTCATCAACCGTTCATGAACCATTCATTTGGTGGTTTCTCGAGATAGGGGTTCCCTTAAATCATCCAATATTCATAATTTATAGGAACCTACCATAGCTTTGGGGGTTCCCTATGGCTTGAGAAACCAGCATTTCATTGTTGCCAAATCGTGCTGGATGGGTCAGAGAAGTCCTTTGTTTGAAGAGCCTTTGGGACACTTCGAACTTTTAGGGGACTTCAAAATCTGAAGGGTTCAAGATTTAATACACCACAGAAATTCAATATGTTATCTTCAATCTTGAATTTGGAAAAGCTTGCTGTGGAATGTTGAGTGAACCCTCTCAGACTCAAAGCACTTTAAAGTTTGTTGGAGGCCCAAATTACTCAAATACAGGATTGGGTATCAACAAATGAATGAGTCTCATGACCCACTCTCTGCAACTTGCATGTGCATGCATATAAGTATCCATACATATATAGATATCATCTATATACGTACATATACTCTTTGGCACACTTCATTAGCCCAAATACCAAAGAATTGTGAAGACATTCAAAAGTTTTGGTATTCTACATTAGCAATCAGCTGAATATGTCAGCCAATTTTATATGTATATGTATATTTTGTGAAGACATTAAGTTTATATTAGCAATCACCTGAACAATTTGTCATGTTCCTGCCATCGGCACTAGGATGAAGCCGCCATGCCAACAGAGCCAGTGACCGCTATGGCGATGCCAACGGCGCCGGTGACAGCTCAGTCGCCTGGACCTTCAGCGCGGCCAGGGTGGGACCCCAGATGCCATGAACGGAGCGCCGGTGACTGGAGGACCAGATGTGGAAGTTGGATATCACATGGGGGGCCCTCCAGTTATCATATTGGGAACCCTCCAGTCATAGGGGACCCTGCAGTGATCAACCTTTGACCATTTGTATTAACAAAGCAGCTATAGCTTTGGGGAGTCACATTTTAAGAAACTGCCAGTTCACGAGATCAGGTATCAAGTCAGTTTAGTCACCTGCCATTTTCTTGTATCCATATGGTTTCTAAACCAGACACTGCCATGAAAGCAACATAAACTGATATACTTATGCCGAATCAAAGTGAATTGAGGGAACCGTATTTGTTTGACAAGCTGGTACAGCTTAACTCTATGGTATAGCTTAACCTTTTCTAAGCTAGCCCTTGGGTGCTTTCCACCGAGGGCGCTGGCACCGCGTCAACCAGCTGGAAAGGCGAAGGCGTCAGCGTCCGCAGGCGTGGAACAACGGAACTGACGAATGTTGGAACTGACATGTTGTAAGAACAGGTGTTGTATATGTATATATTTGCAGGTTATAGCTGATTATAGTTAGTTGCAGAGTTGCATGTGCATGTAATACATATATACATACACATGTATTCATATGACATATTCACTAAAACAACATAGACGGGTATGTTGATGATAACGAGTAGTAATCCAACCAAAGGAACGGTTCTTGCTTTCTATGATACTGCTTAAAACTGGCTAGGATCGGATAGTACATTGCATCTATCTGCTAATAGAAGAGGAGATGATAAGCAGCAAAAACAACAACAGCAGCGGCAGAATCGAAAACAACAACGACTATATTCAGTTGTGAACACTAAATATGCATGATGACTACCACCAACAACAACGAGGACGACGACAACAACATAGCAACAACAGTGATGTTAACAGCGACAGCAACGGCATCATCAAAGACAGCAACAATATGCCAACAACGATCATTGCGATGACTAGCAGAATCATGACAACGATGAGTCCGCATGGACGATGGGGCCAACAAAAACAAAGACAACAATCTCCCAAAAAATGGTGATCATCATTTGGCTGGTGGTTTTAAGCATCTTTTTTTCCTAGTGGTATCAAATGCTTGATTGGTTGACTTGCGCATATTTTTCATGACAATGTGGCTGTTCGCACCACCAACCAGTCCTGAACGGCAAACCCATGTCTAGCAACCAACAAGACGCCATGAAGCCATGACGCCCTTGGGTCAGCCTGCGGAAGACCAACCTGTGGCTGACCCTGGGTCCCTCGTTATGGGCACTGAACCTCGGCAGCGTCACGGGCCCAAGGGGAAGATTCTATTTGCCAGTACTCCAAGATGTCGTCTATGCTACTCGTTGTTACTCAACATCTTGGAGTACTATCATGGCATATACTACATGTTACTATATGTTGTAAATCTATGATACATGGCATATACTACTAACTATTTACCCGTTGTAGATGTGTCATGCGCGCACCGCCACTAGCCCCTCAGGCCGAGACGCCTCCAGCAGCGAAGAAGAAATCATCATTGAGGAGCCGCCGATGGGGAAGCCACTTTGAAAACCAAGTGGGTGAGATGTGGCTATGGGTCAATATTAACCAACCAGTAATGGGGATAGTGACCAACCAACAATAAGGAAAACAATGGTTAATGATAGGGGAACCAAGGGTACAGGGTTTTAACTCACTGCCATGTTTTTGATGAACCTGACAACTTCTAAGGGTTTGCAGGAAGACCTGAAATGAATTGATGAAACTATAAAGAAAAGGGAACCTGACAACTTGATATCATTCTTTATGATCCTTTCAATGGGTTCAGCCTCTACGGAAAATGGTAGTGTTAGTCAAGAAATAGAACGGTGTACCTTTTGCCATTGTATTCCATGATGGCATGATATAGAAGTCCTTGTTTCAAATGGTTTTGATTCAGTGATACCATCCCAACATTGTTGCCAAATCGTGCTGGATGGGTCAGAGAAGTCCTTTGTTTGAAGAGCCTTTGGGACACTTCGAACTTTTAGGGGACTTCAAAATCTGAAGGGTTCAAGATTTAATACACCACAGAAATTCAATATGTTATCTTCAATCTTGAATTTGGAAAAGCTTGCTGTGGAATGTTGAGTGAACCCTCTCAGACTCAAAGCACTTTAAAGTTTGTTGGAGGCCCAAATTACTCAAATACAGGATTGGGTATCAACAAATGAATGAGTCTCATGACCCACTCTCTGCAACTTGCATGTGCATGCATATAAGTATCCATACATATATAGATATCATCTATATACGTACATATACTCTTTGGCACACTTCATTAGCCCAAATACCAAAGAATTGTGAAGACATTCAAAAGTTTTGGTATTCTACATTAGCAATCAGCTGAATATGTCAGCCAATTTTATATGTATATGTATATTTTGTGAAGACATTAAGTTTATATTAGCAATCACCTGAACAATTTGTCATGTTCCTGCCATCGGCACTAGGATGAAGCCGCCATGCCAACAGAGCCAGTGACCGCTATGGCGATGCCAACGGAGCCGGTGACAGCTCAGTCGCCTGGACCTTCAGCGCGGCCAGGGTGGGACCCCAGATGCCATGAACGGAGCGCCGGTGACTGGAGGACCAGATGTGGAAGTTGGATATCACATGGGGGGCCCTCCAGTTATCATATTGGGAACCCTCCAGTCATAGGGGACCCTGCAGTGATCAACCTTTGACCATTTGTATTAACAAAGCAGCTATAGCTTTGGGGAGTCACATTTTAAGAAACTGCCAGTTCACGAGATCAGGTATCAAGTCAGTTTAGTCACCTGCCATTTTCTTGTATCCATATGGTTTCTAAACCAGACACTGCCATGAAAGCAACATAAACTGATATACTTATGCCGAATCAAAGTGAATTGAGGGAACCGTATTTGTTTGACAAGCTGGTACAGCTTAACTCTATGGTATAGCTTAACCTTTTCTAAGCTAGCCCTTGGGTGCTTTCCACCGAGGGCGCTGGCACCGCGTCAACCAGCTGGAAAGGCGAAGGCGTCAGCGTCCGCAGGCGTGGAACAACGGAACTGACGAATGTTGGAACTGACATGTTGTAAGAACAGGTGTTGTATATGTATATATTTGCAGGTTATAGCTGATTATAGTTAGTTGCAGAGTTGCATGTGCATGTAATACATATATACATACACATGTATTCATATGACATATTCACTAAAACAACATAGACGGGTATGTTGATGATAACGAGTAGTAATCCAACCAAAGGAACGGTTCTTGCTTTCTATGATACTGCTTAAAACTGGCTAGGATCGGATAGTACATTGCATCTATCTGCTAATAGAAGAGGAGATGATAAGCAGCAAAAACAACAACAGCAGCGGCAGAATCGAAAACAACAACGACTATATTCAGTTGTGAACACTAAATATGCATGATGACTACCACCAACAACAACGAGGACGACGACAACAACATAGCAACAACAGTGATGTTAACAGCGACAGCAACGGCATCATCAAAGACAGCAACAATATGCCAACAACGATCATTGCGATGACTAGCAGAATCATGACAACGATGAGTCCGCATGGACGATGGGGCCAACAAAAACAAAGACAACAATCTCCCAAAAAATGGTGATCATCATTTGGCTGGTGGTTTTAAGCATCTTTTTTTCCTAGTGGTATCAAATGCTTGATTGGTTGACTTGCGCATATTTTTCATGACAATGTGGCTGTTCGCACCACCAACCAGTCCTGAACGGCAAACCCATGTCTAGCAACCAACAAGACGCCATGAAGCCATGACGCCCTTGGGTCAGCCTGCGGAAGACCAACCTGTGGCTGACCCTGGGTCCCTCGTTATGGGCACTGAACCTCGGCAGCGTCACGGGCCCAAGGGGCCGCCCCAAGTCACGTGTCCTGCCAGATAGCGAAAGCACCAGCGAAAGCGATGATGATGAAGCTTTCAAGAGGCAGGGGATGGAGGGATGGCGCCTGCGCTGAGCAACTCATTGGCGGTTCGACGTTTTTTGCTGACGCAGTGGTTGCACGGATTTTGTTGGTTGATCAAAGGTTGTTGTGAAAAGCCCATCACGGGGAAATCCCGGCAATCAACCCATAAACATGAACAAAGGGATTCCAACACTAGGGATGTCCAATTCAATCTTGAAACACGTTCCAATGCTACTAGGGCAGTGAGTGAGGGGATGCCCTTGGGGGCTCTTGCAACATAGGCTTCATACACTAAACCAACATGTGGCTTCAACTTTTTGAAGATTGATGACTTCAAAAAACATTATGGACCAATTTGATTTTTGAGTCCTACTACCAACATTGGAATTTAGCACTTGTTTATTCGTACGTCGGAATTCCGAGCCAGTCAGCCAGTGCAACAAGTAAATTAGATAATGTCCAAGTCGTTTGATATTTTGTCATTTTAAGATATTTTAAGCAGTTAAGCAGGGAGAACAACTCAGTTCAAGAACTGCTGATTTGATGATTCAATGTCAGGCATTTTGCAAAATCAAACGGCAGTCTGCAAAATCAAACAACATCAATGAAAGCAAAAACTGAAGGAATGCAACTACTGTAAGCCCAAAATATACAGCTGCGCGACTGCTGTTTCTGTGTGGGATTCTTTAATCAATGGTGACAAGAGATCAACTAGTTGATTTCTGGATGATAGTGATTGACAATGATTGTAGTTGATTATGAGACCTGTCAAAATAGACTCGACAAGTTCCTGGTGTCCATCAGGTGGTTTCTTAAAATAGGTGTCCCCCCCATATCATCCACTTTATTCCATTTGATGGTAGCAGACCAACCATTGGGTGGTCCCCCTGTGGCTTGAGAAACCACCATATAGTAGTTGTGAAACGTGATTGGTGATTTTCCCTGATTACTAACCACCAATCAGCCAGTAATAACACTACTCAACGGCCACTAGCCACTAATTAGCCAGTAATTCCATTAATAAACAATTACTAAACCACTAATTAGCCAGTAGTTACCATTCATAAACCATTGACTAATCCTGGCTAATTAGTGGTAACTACTGGCTATGGTTTAGTTAAACCACTTCTACGCGAGCGATGCTGTAGTCACCTACTCATTACCCCCAGCATCGCTCGCGTAGACGTGAGCACCAGATCGAAGTCCCAGAGCAGCGCAGGTGGACAAAGAAGTTGCAACTGGGACCGAGTTCGATGCCTGCGAGTTGGACTAGTGGCTGTAGGGAGTTGTTAACCAATGGTTATCCATAGTTATCCACCACCAAGCATGGAAATGGTTCACCAACCATGGTTATGACTATAGGGAGTTGTTAACCAATAGTCGTATCTACCATGGTTTGAACTATTGTTCGCCAGTTGTCCAACACATAAACCATTGTTAGCCAGTAGTTACCATTGGCTTCGGAGTAGTTACATTATCCATAGTTATCCATCACCAACCATGGAAATAGTTCACCGACCATGGTTTAGTCATAACCAATGGCCCATGGAAGACCATCACTAGCCATAGTTATCCATAATTCACTGCTATTACCCAATGCTTCCCGTTACCATGACATAGAAGGTAACAGGTTCTAGTTCCTACAAACTAGTTGCAACTGGGGTACCTAGTGTTTCATGGTAGTTCTTGTTGGTTATCATCCCTTGTAACTCACCATAATTTGAATCCCCGAAGCAACCATTATCAACCACTATTAACTACTATTCACCACAAGAATCTCAATGTTTAGGACTAGCAACTTGATTGGTTGCACCAATTCATGGGAGATCAACACCCCGATAAGGCCACAGTATATGCGTCATGACCAACTAATGGTGGTTAAGTACGTTTGATTATTGGAAATGACAAAGATGTTGATACATGGTTTTCATCAAGCCTCCAAACAAACCTGAAGTATTTCACATCCCAGCTGCCAGACTAGTGCAGGGTCCTTTGTGGACTAGTTTCAAAGCCATCCGGGGCCACAGCTATGTATTTGGTGCAGGGTTTATTATCAACCATTTTGTGATGGAAATACCCTCTGACTGCGAACAAAGTGAAGCCTCTAGGATTAAACAATGGGCTTCTGACAACTCAGTTTCTTGGCTTGCAAGAAAGCTTTGATTTTCCTAATCCAAGGCTGTTCCTGGACTTTCTCCACTTAGGCCCAAGCACACTGCACCATTATCTGATTGAAATTGATTCAACGAATGCCTTATTTTCCCCTCAAAATCTTTAAGATGTGTATTTGATTATGATTGGATATTACATGAATACATTGAATCGTATATTTTCATATGCAGGGAAATGGAAAGAGAAACATAAAAATATGATAAACACAAACAAAATAAACACATCATTATCATGGGTCTAATCATTATTTTACTATTAATTAATAGTCTAACAATATAAATAAGTAAATACATATATAAATATATAATGACCACATACATTTATAAGCACATATATTTATACTATTACTGTCACTAAAGTACATACACATGTATCATTCTTCTGAAATACTTGCGATCTCGGCCATTCCGGATCTGGTTTTGATACATTGTAATTAATATGTAAAGACGGATTCCCGCAGATACAAAATTGTTGTTTCAATTCTGTAATATCACCATAATTTTGCAATAAACTGAAAATACATATTTTAATATGTGGGGTTAAAATACTATCTTATATTGAATATGGATTTGAACACTCAGAGCTACGGTCCAGTAGAAGAGTAGTGAAGAAGTTACGTGAGAGAGATCAGAGTAAGTGTCGTGAAGAAGTGACCTGAGAGAGTGTAGTGAAGAAAATATGTGAAAGAGTAAGTGTAGTGAAGAAGTCACGTGAGAGAGTAAGTGTAGTGAAGAAGTTACGTGATAGAGTAAGTGTAGTGAAGAAGTTACGTGAGAGAGATAGTGGAGTGAATAAGTCACGGGACAGAGGAAGTGTCGTGAAGAAGTTATGTGAGAGAGTAAGTGTATTGAAGAAATTATGTGAGAGAATATATATGTGCAGTTAAGAACTTATGTGAGGGAATAAGTGTAGTAAGAAGTTATGGGACAGAGTTAGTGTAGTGAAGAAGTTGCGTGTAAAAGTAAGTGTGGTGAAGAAATCAGAGAAAAAGTGTCGTGAAGAAGCTGCGTGAGAGAGTAAGGGTAGTAAAAAAAATATATAAGAAAATAAATATAGTGAAAAAAAAAAAAAATATATATATATAAAATATATATATATATAATTAAGAAATTATATAAATAAATAATTGTAATAAAAAAAATATGGGATAAAATTAATATAATAAAATTAATTAAAAAAAAAATATATATATATATATTTAAAAGAAATTAAAGAAATAAAATAATTTTATTAAAAAAATATGTT
>VSDK01011777.1:27616-59561 GCA_009767595.1 Symbiodinium kawagutii
TGGCCGTGGTGGCCGTGGTGGCCAATGGTGGCCAATGGTGGCCATACCTCAGCCTTATTGCTTTAGTTAATCCATGGAAAGCAACAGCAATAAACTTGTGTCAGTCAGATGTCAACCACCAGTTTCTGTTGTATAACATCTCGTATCTATTTGTTGCTGCCATGTCATGGGTCTCGGAATTCCACAGAATCACAGAACCAGGAATTGTAGATTCACGAGGAAGGTTACCCACCACGAATGAGTGTCAAAGCTGCCATGGCTCATGGTGTCTCAAGAACAACATCTTTCTAGAGCTAGAGGCACCATAGAGCACCATCCTAAAGCATAATACTTCTCAAGTCATCCGGTGTGCCTGTGTCCATTTCTGAGGCCCCGTTGGGGCCACAGAGTATGTTGGTGTTCGACCATGAACCCACCAGCGACAATGTGATCTGCCCTGCAGTGGCGATCCCTTGTTGAAATTAACATCCGCTTGGAACGCATCCTTGTCAACCTATCATAGCCTAACGATATCCGATAATGATTGGATATCTCCTTGTATCATAGCTATGTGACATGCAAGTATGATAGGATGGGTTGGAACGCCAGGTAGTAAAACTGTTCAGATATTCCATGCTCAGCACTCGACCTGCTGATCGTTGGCCAATCCTATCGGGACATCCGTTCCCAGTGCATCCATTGCTGATATCATCGCTGGCCAGTTTCTTTGTCCCACGAGAATTGTATGGAATCAATGAAGAATCATCAACGATCGCTATCATTCCCTACTGGAACGAACAATTTTCAATACCATTGTTCTACCATTTGCTTAGACCACTTCTGGTAGCTCCCTAGCTCCTCCTTCAAAGGGCCGCAGGGATACCCTTCGCTCCAAATCGCTTCCTCCCAACCACCAGCCAGGTGTCGTCAATTCGCAACCATGCCCACAAACAGTTATTGATGTTGATCATTGTGAACCACTGGTCATTGAATGATGATCAAATAGATGTTATCCACACATACATGCCTGTGTACAATGTTCCTATCTAAATCTGAGATTGTAGATCTAAACAGTTTCAGTGTTACCAGTTTATTACCTGTATATGAATGATGTATATATATATAGAGAGAGAGAAAGACGTGCCTCCATGTGTAAACAGCTTTGCGTAAATGGAAACATGTTTGTCGTGGGCTATAAGCTATATATGCTTGATGCTTAAAAAGCAACACAACTGCGTTTGTATATCGATGGACATAATTACACAAATCTATACACATGTACATGCACTGTATGTGGCCTTTATATTCGATACTGAACCAAATCTGCAGTGAATCAACTAACCATCAACCAAACAGGGGACTTTTCAACCAGAGACCCATTCTCAATGATAGGACCAGCAAGCAACCAGTGAATCCCAGCAGGAGAACTTGCCTTCGCCGCTCGACCGGGCGAGGTCTTCTCCTAAGTGGCTTGTCTCGCTCAGATTGTTGGATTTTCCAAGTGATTCATGATAAGCCAGTGAACCAATGGTGTTCATAATGCTGAATAGACATGGTTTAGAATGGCTAGTAATGGTTTCAATAGTCAAACGAGAGGGGATAATAACCAACTAATTCATATATGGTTTATCATGGATGATTCTCAACCATTTATATATAGCAAACAACCAACCATAACTTGGGGTCCCCGATTTTGAGAAACACCCGTATTGATTAATCTCCCATGGCTTCGGATAAACCCTGTAGACAATAAGAAATACCACTGTCACCCGAAATGAGATATTGCTTGGGGCATAACGGCATAACATAGAGGTACCTACCTTCAACAACCAGAAGAAAAATGGCTGTGTCACCAAGCAATCAGTTTTGATCTATGGAACCATCGGCTGCCAGTCTTTACCACGGGGAACCACGACCATCTCTGGTTGTAGCTGAGGTGCCAGGTATTCTTTGGGGAAGGTGAAACCACCCACCCTTTTTACGACCCTGAATGATGTGCATACGACCTAACATGTAGATGCAATGCATACAAGTCTGCTTAAGTTCTATATAATGTGTAAATCTTTACGTGTATGTAAATAAATATAAAAATATATATATATATATATATATGGTACCCCCCCGTGAGACCCCCACATCAAGTAATTTGATTGGTATTTACCACGTATTTTGCACATTTTGTGTCATGCCACCAAGGACCAATTTGCAATGGCATTGCAATGCCATTGCAACCCTTGAATCCAACCCCAGGATTCAGATTCAAGATTCAAGATTCCTGGGAACTCTTTCCAGCAAATCTTGAATCCAACCCCTGGATTCAGGATTCAAGATTCAAGATTCCTGGGAACTCTTTCCAGCAAATCTTGAATCCAACCCCGGGATTCAAGATTCAAGATTCAAGATTCAAGATTCCTGGGAACTCTTCCCAGGAATCTTGAATCTTGAATCCTGAGGTTGGTTTCAAGATTTGCTGGAAAGAGTCCCTTGGAATCTTGAATCTTGAATCCAGGGGTTTGGTTTGCAATGGCATTGCAATGCCATTGCAAATTGGCAGTTGGTGGCAGGACACAAAATGTGCAAAATACGTCGTAAGTACTAGTCTAAACAAAATGTGCTGTTTCTTTTTTTGGAGCACCCCCCCTCCCTGGAGGTCTCTGGCTGGGGTGACTGGAGCCTAGAATGACCGAGCCCGGACCAGAGCCACTCCTTCAGGTAAATATTTCAACTTAATTTGAATTAATAACATGAAATTTAAACTAGCAATGCGAGCAATGTAATTGCCAATATTAGATCTACATTATAAATATGAATTTTAGTCTAATTCTAAATTGAAAAATAAACTTTGATTAGACAATTAGTTACCAGTACTGAATCTAAATCATGAAAATTAAAGATATATCATGTTTTATCTATATTTTTCTTTTAGATCTATTATATGGTTGTTCGTGCTCTAATCCATTCAGCCCAAGGCATTAGTAAATTATACACTAGCAAATGATAGGCTACAACCAAATATCAATAATATATATGTAAATTTCTGACCACCTCCATTGTATAGCTGGGCATGAAAGCACAAATGCATCACAAATTGCATTAAAGAAGTCAACTGATTCCACAATATGTTACAATATGATTTCATATTCCACCAGAAGGTTATATTATATGATATGGTGAAATGTGATATATTGTTTAAAAACTAAAGAGCATATTATGTTGTAAAATGTTAAAACGTAACCAGGTACCAAATGCCAAAATATGGTAAAATATGGTAGAAAATATTACACCAGGCCCCCCAAGCTCAAGTATGGAAGAATATGATCAAAAAATGGCACAATATGGTGCAAAAGTTGGTTTGAAATGGCATAGTATAATGTAATATGTGGTTTTATTTGGTATACAATGTGGTGTAAAAGGCTATAGGATGGTATAGTATAGTTGGATTTAGTCTTAAATGGAAAAAATGCAATATGGAAGAATATATCTTAGCAAATGGAATTTGACATGATAAGGCAACAGGTTGCAATACATAATATGATATTGCGACATATGGCATTTATGTGTAATATGGTAAAAATTATTAGAATATAATAGAATGTGCTAGGAATATCACAGAATATGATTTAATATGGTTTTTTAATGGCTAAACCTAAACTAAATTGGCATGATCTGCTTGATTATGGCATAGTATGACACTATTATAAAATTGTTGTCTTATTGTACAATGTAACATAGTTTATATAGTAATGCAAACAAATGGAATAATATGAGATATTATGGTAACATATGAATTAAGAAAAACATGTTTGATATGGAATGATATAGCAACATATGGCAAAATATGATGTAAAATATCTTCAGGTAACATATTACTTACTATGGTATAACATGTTTTTTTAAATCTTTTAAAGAATTTAGTTTGGCATCACATGGCAAAACAAATGTTTAATATGGTATGATATGCTAGAATATGATGTAATAAAATATGCTAGGGCAAAAACTGTACAATGTATATAGGATGGCCTAATATGGTATAGTATACCATTAAGTTGCTTCAATAGTTCTTGTACAAGGTAATATGCGCAATATGGTATACCATGGCATCTCAGTGTTATATATGGTTTTATATGGCATTCAATGAGCCAATATGGCACAAAATAGCACGGTTTGGTTTAAGAGGATGCGATTGTTTTTAATAAATAGATAATATAGCAAATCGCCTTGGCAAAAAAAAGATAAACAGTAAGCTGAGCAGAGTGAGAGGGATGATTAGATACAAGTAGGAGACAACTAGGAGACAAGTAAAGGACCAGCAGGTGATAATTGGGGACAAGTAAGAGACAAGCAGGTGACAACTAGGGGACAAGCAGGGGACAAGTAGGGATCAAGCAAGAGATAAGCAGAGGGCAGCTGAGGAACAAATAGGGCACAATCACTGAACAGGTAAAAGATAAACAAGGGACAAGCAAAGGAGAACCTGGTGACAACACAGCAAACCAAACAGAAAAGGTAGACTTTTAGGGGGAGGGGTCCTCCAAACGGGGGTCTTAGGGGGGGGGGTAGCATATATATATATATATATACGTATAGTTACAGTATATGCATTTAGTAAATAGATAAACATATATATATATATATTTAAACACACATAGTGCATATGTGACATATGTGTATATGATGTTCATGGTGACACATACTGTAGACATCATTTGCTGATGTTTTTATGAATTTATTACACCTGTTTAGCTATATTTGCCTATAAAATTACAAGATATCCCCTATTCTCTTGGTTATTATCCCCTATTATCTTACTATTATAACCATTACTCACTATTGTAAACCATGTCTATTAACCATACAACTTTGGTGGTACACCAGTTGGTACAACACCACAGGGCCCCATGGGCCCACGATGCGGAAACCGTCCAACCGCGATCCCCGCCCGCGCCTCCCGATCCAACGTCGAACGCGAACGCTGAGATGAAAGCCGTGCGAGTTCCTGCGGAGGAGAACTACTACCCATGTCGACGTACACCCAAAGTGGCCAATGGAAGGATAGTGTTACTACCCATAGCGAACCAGAAAGATAAATAGATAAGTCATATATGCATCTGTATGTAGATACCTAAGTTTCTATACAAACCTCTATGCACACTGACGCAGATTAAATTGACACGGCAAACATCACCAGTTGGTTCGTTGGTGACCATTCGGCTATATCTACAAATGGTGCTACACCCCAACCAGCCCTACATGATCATGTTTATGAGGGTAACCAAGCAGCTATGGAAGTACTTCATTTATATTCATTTATGGATGGCCGCATTTACAGATCGATAGTTCCAACTTCCAACGAATAATACCAGCACAACTAATGGGTCTATTCGGGAGCCGCTGGATGCTCTTGGGCAGGTCGATGATGATAACCCAACCATTCAAGCCTTACCATGGGATTACCACTAAAACATTAGTTCATCTTTATGTTTGGTAGATTGACGGATTTATACAGTGGTTGTTGCAGTAAATTAATTCCATTAAAAAAACACTGGTTGTTGATACCCCAGGGATTGTCATCTTGAGTGCGGAAACGTTGCATGTTTTGTCAGTTACAGATGTCGGTCATGTCTGGACTAGTTGTCCCCATGCTCGGAATGGGAACGGTGCAAACAACAGGTCTTCAAACAACAAGCATGGCAGCCCTATGCCCACCGATCTGACTGGTTGGATGGAAACATAGCGGATATATCCTCAATTGTCATGCGAATTAATCTAGGGATAGGCCACCCGCAAGCACCATCAAAAATGACGACGGTTAGCGAGCATCCCGATGAGCAAAACTATCTCATCTTTGAGATCCTTCGCTTTCAACTGACTGAAGTCTAGCAAAAAAGTTGGGTCCAACTCTAACTTCGGAGCCATTCATGGCCATAGTCAGCTTGGTTGGTGGCTTTGGGTAACCGCTGCTGAAGCTCCGAAGCATCGGGGCTTGGGCCCGGCCTGGCAATTGGTAAGTCATCAAAAGCACAAGGGTGGATCCAATGGCATCATGGCTCATGTGAGAGATAAAAACTCCATGCCCCAGATTGGATGGTCGATCGCTGGGGCTTGTGCCATGCTTGACCGCCCGCCATCATGGACCACCTGAGCTTACCAGCCACCATCAACTTCAGCCGATCAAAGATCGATCACATTTTACAACCACTGAATATCCATCATCACCATCAGCATCATCATCATCAAAAAATCATTATCATCTTCATTATCAAAATAATAATAATATTAATCATCATCATCATCATCATCATCATCATCATCATCATCATCATCATGACCAACTATCATTCATTAACCCTCATTGGGCACCATGAGCCACCATTAACCTCACTAATCATTGATTAACGATCGAATAAGCATCACTACTGTAACATCTATCATCCAGCGAGGTGGGCCCTCTAACGTTCGCTCAGTTGGTTTATGCTGAGGGTAACTACTAGTTATGGTAAGTACTTGGGGGGGTCAGCAGCGTATCTAACTAGTTTAATTAAGTAATGTAGTTTCATGGCTTCTTGACTAATCTATAACTTGATCTGGCCTGACCTGAACAAAACAACAAGAATGAGCACTTCAAGCATCATTACTCATTATTGACCAACATGTTTCTTGACCAATCATAGATACTATGCCTAAGCAATTAGTCTATACTATTAGTTAGATAATGTTAGAAACTACCATTTTCATCTATCTAAAATACTACTAGCAAAAATCTACTGAATGTACTAGTGTCAATACTACTCGTAAAATACGGGCTTAGATACTACTCGTAAACATCTACTAATTCAATCATATCAAATGTACTAGTATAGATCTATTTGGATCTATTGGGATCTGTTTGGTTCCATGGCTTCTTACGTAACTTATGACTTGGGCGGCGGTCGATGGGTTTCCCTTCCCTTGCGCATCGCTGCAAACGTCCGTCCTCACGCTCCGGTCGAGGCGAACGTGCCAACTCCTCAACGGCCGACACAGCGTCAAGGTGCTTCTATGGCGAGTCGTACGGGGACCTCCCGGGGATTTCATCGAATGATTGGTTTACTTGAATGCTTGGTTTGTGATGTCTGGTTACTGACTGCTTTACTTGAATGCTTGGTTTATGTCTCAAAATGCTGGGTTTCTCGTTGAATCAGTGGTTTACTAAAGAAATAGTCCTCAATAAAAAGCAACCATGGGCAGCAAAAGTTCGGGTGGATTGCATCTGTTGTCGGCTGATAGTTTTTGTATCCCCAGTAAACATATACAACCCATCACTTCCCAAGCCAGGAACTGTACAAACCCACTCATGTTTGTCTGATAAGGACTCATGTAATCCCGTGTGTACAACTTGAATCAACAAGCCAAACTTCAGCCCTAAACAATATACTTATATATAAACATATTTATATGTATATCTGCATGCAAATCTTACACCCAACATTACCCACGTATTCCCAGTCATCCTGACATGATGCCTCTTGGTAGAGAAGCGGGGTACCCAACGTTCTTGACCATGATTCATCCCCTACAGGGCAGCATCCCTCATTGTTAACAAGTGAATAGAGCATATTTCATGAACTCAATTGTGTACACCTGTTTGTAAAGCAAACTTCACCCCTTGTGGTGCATCATCCCCTACAACTTATCATCTTGTTGACGAATAATTATCATTAGCAATCATTTGACGCTAATTGGGGGCTGATTCAGCATTAAGTACTGACCGCATCTCAGCACTGATGCATTGTCCATCATCTACCATTCTCATTGACCATCGATTGTATGAGCCATTATCTGTCATTATCCTTAGCTATTACTGTTGGTTTCCTTATCCACTATCATAAACCAATCTCATACTCAAGAATCATTCACCAGCATTCTTAGCACCATCATTGACAATCATTCTTGTCGACCATTATTCAACAGTATCATCAATTCTCATTATCCAATTGTCCAGCATCTACCAATATCATTAATGATGAACCTCTAACTATCTAATTTGGTTCATTAAGCTCGTCCCTTCCTTATGAAGCGGCCGTATCATTAACCAGTATCATTCTCCTTACTATTGATTAATCAATCTTAAGGACTCTATCAGGTCTACCAATATGACGGATTGAACAGTATGTTGACCAGTATCATTATTAAGCAGCAGTAGAACCAGTATCATTATCATTATTGTTATTATTGTCATCGTGGGTTAACCAGTACGTTAACCAGCATGATTGCTCAATATGTATATATATATGTATATATGTGTAGATCTGTACTTATCTATCTAAACATATACATATACATATACATATACATATACATATACATATACATATATATATATAAATGCAGTACATATGTGGGTCTTTCTCAAAATAGGGGTATCCCTTGTTATCATCCAGCTTCTTACCCATTTATCGGTAATAAACCAACCATTCGGGTGGTCCACAAACTGGCTTGAGAAACCACCATATATACCTCTATACCCCCATACATACCATCTTTCCCATTCTAAACCAGTATGTAAATCACTATAATTCACCTATATACACGTATGTATATATATATATGCATAGCAGGTCAACATGGATTCCCTCTTTCGGGTAGATCAACATCTGCATCTACATCATAAATAAATGCAATATCTATACTGGTTGGTGGTTTCAAGCCCTATGAAAAATAGTCAACCAACCATTTGTTAAGAATAACTGGGGAAAATAACAAATGCATTTGAAACCACCAACCAGTAGTTGCTCAACTTATTCTTCTTGATTATCCTCCCCTATGATAAACATACACATATACATCTACATCACAAATAAAACATAACTATAAATAACTATACATATACATCTATCATAAATAAATACAGTATCAAAAGTATCTAAAGTATGTTATCCCCTATTATTCACCACTATTAGTGGCTACTAATTAGCCCCTATAAAACCGCCAACCAGTAGTTGTTTCACCATTGTTGTTACTTATTACCCACTATTACTAACCATTAATCACCATTATTAACATCTTCCATCATGGCCATTGTTGGTGAATATCCCCTCCTGTTGGTTGGTTAACTGCTTGACCCATAGCCAAATAAATACAGTATCTAAAATATATCTATACATATTCCATGAACATACACATATACATCTATATCATAGAATATATACAGTATCAAAACTATCAAAAAACAGTTAATATCCATTATTAACAACCATTATATCCAAAAACATCTATTAATAACCATGTTTATTAACCATTGGTAAAAAGTAACAATTACTAAATAAGAACCATTTTTACTAACCATGGTCCAATGGTCACTATCACAAACAGTTTATAACCATTATTAACAACCGTTATTAACAACCATTGTTAATACACCATTGTTAATACACCATTAATGATTAATAACCATTATTACTAATCATTGGTAATAACATGTAATAAGTAACAAATCTACATCTTCCATCATGGCCTCTCCACCGGGAAAGGGCGCCTCCTTCAGCACCTGTCCCCTGCGTTTGTCGCGCTCCGCACGCTCCGCAGCGCGCTTCTCCATGCGCTGCCCCGGCAGGCCCTGGAAGGCCGGAGCCCGGGGCGGCTGCGGGGTGCCGCGGTGGGTCTCCTGACAGGCGCCCAACCCAGGGAGTGCTGCCTGAAAAAAATGAGTTTTAGGGCGTTTTTTGGCAGTTTCATAACATTTTTTGAAGGTTTCATGGCACTTTTCGGCAGTTTCATGGCATTTTTCCGCTTCGCAGTTTAACACCATTCCTTGGCAGTTTAACGGCATTTTCCGGCAATTTCATGAACATTTTCACTGCAAAGGGCTCACAAACTCAGAGACTCCTCAAGTCTGATATGGAACCCTCTTGCATGCAGAAGATAAGACCCTATTGAGATCACAGGTTGGGGCAGAGTTTTATGATTTTCTTCCGTGACAGCAACCACAACCGTTGGAAATGTCAGCCCCAAACAATGCCATTGACTGCCGAGACCCTGCAGATCTCCCTATCGCCATGTCCTCTGTTTGTCGCTTGGCATGCACGGAAAGGTCCGGGCGCCGCTCCTGGAAGCATGTCATGACGTGGAGATCTCTGCATAGGCCTCCCCGAAGATGATTTTCCATGTCGGATCACATAGGATCTACACAAACTTCCATGCAAAGCAGTTCATAGATCGATAAATATCCATAAAGCACGAATGGTGTAACAACGAGAGATGGGTGGTTTCCCTATTGATTTCATTAGCTTCGCATGGAAACGCAGGGTACGCTATTGGATGTTCACTCAACGTAGCCAGGGGTTCCGACCCCAAACCACAGTAATCCTGAGGCGGGTGCTGGTGTTACAAGGTGGGACCCCCAAGTTATAAGTTCATGAAGCCATGTGAGTATGGTTCTATCTACCGTAGCTGGCGTAGTTTACCTCGTTATAAGGTAAGCAGATGGGGGGGCCCACCTTGTACTGATGATCATGCGGCAAACTATGAATCATTGACCCAAGAGGGCTGACATCCCCACGGCACACTCGCCTTCGGCGCAGACTTGGGTCTGGAGTTGGGTCTTGAATCCTGCGCTCTCGCTGGGCTGGTCCTACGGCTTCATTGGATCCCAAGAAACTCCCCAATGATCCAAGAATGTCATACATTTACTTGCAAGAAAATGGGATTCCTGCACAAGGCCTGTGTTTTCTCCACTTCTGAAAGGGTGACGGTTAACACCCGAAGCCTTGAAGACGCGAAACCACTCAAAATTCAAACTTGCAGCGCTTGAAACCCACAGAAACTGTTCCCAGTTGCAGTGCTTGGTTTGCTGACAATCACCGATTCCTTACCCCCGTTTGAAGGTGCACTTGTTCATATGGGTCTGTGATAGATTCATTTTTTGCTGGGGAAGCACTGTCCGCTTTGATCAGCGTTGCTGACTACATACCATGAGCCCCCAAAACCTAAGAAAAAGGTAGGGTTTCACATGTTTTACCCTCCAGAATATGGGTTATAACTTATGACCTATAAATATGCTGGTTTGGAGGGCTCATGGTACCTATTGTTGCCCGCTCTTGCTGTTCTTCTTGTTGGTTAATGTTGGTTACCCGTGATTCTCCCCATCTTCACTTGGTACTTGGATGATCATCCTGCATAGTATCTGGCCAGCAACCACCCCTATGAAAAATATGCGTGTCAACCAAGCAACCCTTCGTAAATACGGGTGGGAAAAATGTCAATCAAACCACCAACTAGTAGTTGTTCAACCGTCATTATTGATGATTGTCCCTTATCATTAACCACTATGAATGGTTATAACCAATATCATCATCCCCTATTTATTAACCTATTAGTAGCTACCCCTAAGGCCCCCAAGTGGGTACCACTTGATGGGATGATCTTCCAAGGAACCGGGATCAGCGCCACGATCCCACAGCTGCCCGGCGACGCCTTGTCCACGCGGGGTGGCGTGTGGTGTCTGGTCGAGTCCTGTGGAATCGCGTTCTGCACCAAGCAACATGGAATTGATCGAGACAGCTTATTGAGTCTTATTGACTGGCAATAATGGCTGGGAATGGCTAATGATTATTGTTGTCCATATTGTTAGGAAGCATCATTAATGACTTACCATCGTGGTTGATGCGTACTGATGCTGCATGATGCTCGTGACTCGGGAATGATGGAATGGCTGCGGTGTTCATAATGGTAACGTCATTAGCCACAGCCGATGCTTCCAAGCCATCTACTGCATTGTGGCTTGGTTATGGTGGCACATGGGTCCCATAATGGACACCCACAGAAAGTATGACCCAATCAAACAACAACAAGAAGCCGCAACGACAATTCTCGGCACCCAAAGAACATCTTCACAACGACCAGTGATACCACCCCCCATGATCGTAACAATCCAAGACCGCGGGAGCAGTTGCCCCTTTGTGAGCATCCCAGGTCGTATCATTGAATGTCGTTGGTATGATGCAAAGAATTGCACCATCGGCGGCTACAAAACGGGATTTTCGTACGAACGGGTACTGGCATTGTCTCAGCATGCTGAGAATATCAATCACGTGGTATGATCAAACCCATCTGTTGGTTGTTGGTTTTGATTGTTGCTATCCGCAGCCGTAAACCAAAGCCATGGTTCACCTTCATGAACAACCTTGCAGAATCATCAGTCACCTACCGCGAGGCATACGATTTTTATCAGAAGGCATGTGGCCGTGAGAAACCTTTTTGCCGCGTGAACAGCACAAAAAAAACGGCACTCCTTCTTCAGTATGTTCATCAATAATCTGATATTATTTTGGTGATGAAGCTTGCATCCATCATTGTTGATGCTGCCGCGAATATCAAAACCATCACCTGTGCTCATATTGAAGGATCATCCAAGGAAGACAAATGCGAAACCTAAAATGAGAAAATGAAGATGATGGTGGTGGTGTTGCTGGTGCAGGTGCTAGTGCAGGTGCTAGTGCTGTTGCTGGTGTTGACGCGCGTGGTGACGATGGCGATGGTCTGATTGATGAGCTGTGAGCGTCTCACCATCATGGCCGGTCTAAGGTGTTCATGCGCATGGCTTTAAACAGATCGACAGCTGAGACCGGGATCATGGCAATAGCTGGTTTCTCAATCATTGGCATTTGCCGATTGAACGATTTGAATCATCAGACCATGCAAGAGGACCTATGTAAGTCCTGCTACGAAAATGAATCGCAAAGAATCATACATCCTTTCCTGATTCAACCGATTGTCCAATTGGAATAAGCCATATCAGGTCCACTTTTGCCCACGAATATATACCTGTTCCTGGTTGAAGCAACGCACTCATTGGAATGAACGACAATGGAGTAGCGGATGTTCTCATTGACTGAGGGTATGGGGGAGAAAATCTCTGTTTGGATCTCCTACAAGGACCTTTTTGGCATGATCAACAAGCATCTATTGGACCAGTAGTTATAGTCAATAATGAACCAGTAATAATAATATGCTGATAATAGTAATGGTCGCAACAAGCATCTATAATTGACCTATATTCTGGTCAACATTGTAATTACTAGCCAATAATGAACCAGTAATAGTAATCAACCAGTATATATATCATGATGGCTAATAATACCTAGTGATAGTATACCACTAGAAGTATTGGACTGATCATCTAGTGGTATACTATCAACCAGTAATTGATCAAGCAGTATAGTATACCACTATTAGTGATTAAAACTAGTTTTAACACGAGTGGTATAATACTACTAGTGATCAACTAGTGGTATAATACTACTAGTTTTCCCAGTAGTTGATCATGAATACCAGTGGTTGATTAAAAAGTAACCAATGTCCATTAACAACCAATAGTTTTGAAACATATATAACTATATTCAATTATTGACTATTGGTCATCAATGGATATTGGTTGGGTATTAACCGCTATCAACCAAACATCATCGAGCATAATTCGACAATGATTCAGCATGAATGCTAAGAAGCAGTTGACGAATAGTGATACAATGATGCAACATTAAATGGTTAAGTTATAATATGTTGATTACCAACCATTGATTTTAATGTCATCACTAATAGCAATCATCATTGATTATTGGCATTACTATTGGATCATAATCTAATCACCATTAAACCTTGGCTATAAACTTCCTGGATCATGCCTTATCATGGATTAACCCTGGCTATCGCGCTATATTTACATGAAGCTACCCAATTTCCAGGGAAAATTTCCAGACTTCTGCAGGATGACTTGGACTCGATCCACTGTTTCGGGGGAACCAGTGATGATCTGAGAATGGCATCACCCATGAGCCACCAGCTACCCTCCTGGAATTGATCGGATAAGGGACATGAGTTGAATTGGCTATGGGTCAGCATTGACCAACCAACTAATAGGGGATAATAACCAGCAATTCTAAGGGAAAACAATGGTTAATGATGGGGGAACCAGGGGTACAGAGGTTTTGACCCACAGCCAATTCCTTGACAAGCCTGCTACCTTCACGAGCCTGCTTGCACCATAACCATTGGATGGACCATTGCTGCAGGTGGAATGGCCCCAACAGATCCCCAACATCACATTTGTGGCATATCCATATACGGCTATGGGTCAGTTCACCCTTAGTCCCCCTGGTTCCCTTATCATTAACCAGCACGTTTTCCCTATGATTTGATTGGTTATTATAAGCCATTGTTGATGCTTGACTGCTTGACCCATAGCCATAATATCACTACAACCTCAGCACGTACTGAATCGACTTCAAGGCACTGAACAGCCGATACCCTGAATCCATCCCCTGCACAGCTCTAGTTTACAACCTTCATTAGTGGCTATGGCATGATAGGTCTCTACAATCTATATTAAAAAATGTCCATAAATCAAAAAAACAAATCTAAATCCTAAATCAAACAAAATTCAGATATATCATATATCCATAAAGCATCATAAATCTAAATGAAATACAGCTCATCTTCAAGATTGACCCATGATCTAACACTGGGCGACCATCCAACCACGCAAAGTGTCCCCTCAAGGTACCTCGCTGGTGGTCCAAACGACCGGCGACTCCGCGCGCCTGCAAGGTGGATCTAGAGTCCGACAACTGCATGGCAAGCTCCTGGACGCTGATGATGAAAAGCGGGGAAGAAACCATGGCTATGCACGGGTTGATAGTGGATGGTACTGATGATTAATCATGTTTAATGGTAGTGATGACTAATGATGGTAGTGATGACTAACGGATGGATGGTTGATAGATTTGATACTGGATGGTAGTGATGACTAATCATGTTTAATGATTCATGATGATTAACGATTCATGATGAGGTGGTAAATAATGATGAATTAATACATGTTACTACCGGCTCATCAGGTTGTTAATGATGGTTTATGATGCTTCAGCAATGATTCAGTAGTGGACAATGAATAGTTGTCTAATGCTTCATGTTGACGATGGTACTGGTGAACCATGACTAGCAATGCTTGGCACATGGGTCATGACCAACCATCCAAGAGCTATGCATACTTCGCATCCCAAAGGCTGGAGTGGTGTCAACAGCCAGGGGGGTACAGGAGCCCACAGCCAGTGCAAAGGGTACAGGTTCTTGGTCACTTGCTCAGCATCGGCCAACGAATGCGGCCTATCCTTGTAGTCGTTGAGTACCATTGGATTACCCCTTTCCTGGGTCGCGAGCGAGGAATGAGCAGTGTCCAAAGATCTACCCCGGAGGGGCTACGGTATTTTGTAGCGACAAGACCCTACACGCAAAAGGAGTGGTTTGAGTCCTGGGATATCCTGCAAGGGGCCACGTTCCACCACAAATATGGATTTGAAGGATTTGAGGCAAGCAACTTGTGAGAATGCATTCATGTCCAGTTTCTGCTCGATTCGTGAATGGACATGTTAGATATGGATCAATTGCACTTCATTCAGGATTTGCTTGCAGTGACTCGTGGGGTTGCAGAACTGACCGACCATTAAAAGAACCACCTGTTTTTCTTTTCCGATAGCGCATTACTTCGGAACAGCCCAATCACTGGAACAGTCAGATTCCCCAAACCACCTATGCATAAAGATATGTACTGGATGTGTGCATACCTATGAACATCATATTCCAGCATGATATATCGCAGCACTATGACTCAGTTGGTCAATACCAGCGCATGGTAAGTATGAATCTACACCTGATATATCTACTTAAATCTAAATGCACACAGAGTGTGTATGGAGGTACTTCTTAGTCTTCCTGCGCTCATCAGTTCTGGTGAAACTGATTTTATGCTTTCTGAACTCGTACAGATTTCCACCGTCATACACCTGGCCACTAGACTCTAGACCTGGCCATCCGCCGGGCCTTGGCAATGTCCACCAGGGTAAGGTCCAAAGAAATTCTTTTTGTCGTTGGTTTCCCTATCAAAACGATCATTTGGTTCGTCTCCTGGTAGCTACAAATCGCTTGCCCTCAAGGGATCTAGGGATGCCCCGAAAAGTTCCAGAGCTCCATCCTAACCACCAGCCAGAAAAGTGATATTTCCAGCATGGCATCAACCCTTTTGGATGCCGGACTGTCTTGCGTGCCCAGCGTTCAGTGAGCCTGCAACAGCGTGGCAAAGCCCCAAGCAGTGTTTGTCCCTTGAGAGGAGAGGAATCGGACAAGCTGGCTGATGATTGAATTGAGCAAGTGATTCAGTGACCATTTGTTTTGTTCAGTTTCACAGTCCTGCTTGAGAATAAAACAATGACCCTACAAATGAGATAGTGTGGATGTGTTTGCACTAGAGAAATTCATATGACTTTGTTTTGTAAAGCTCACTCTGCGAAGATAGTCAGCCAGCCTGGCTCAGGCTCGCTGCATGATAGTTCTTTTGTACGGCTGTGATTTGGGAACTCACCACCATTTCATGTGTAAGTAGGCGGACGTACAGGCATATGGATCTCCAAAAAATCCAGACTCTCCCATGTTACAAGTATTGTACTAACACGGCCACAAGAACAGAAATAGCCATCTGATAGCTGGTGAAACTTTGAATCACCCCAAAATAATTGGTATTTTCCCTCAAGGCTGGCTAGGACCACATGGAACGGGCAACATTGAGACGATGGGCTCCGCTTCTTACAGTCCATTCTAAAAAAAGTCGTGCGTTGCTGTCTCGCAATTTCTTTCAAGAACATGATGCTAAACGTGCCATGTATCAGGCAGTGTAGTAGGTGTAACCTTCACAGCAATCACCGGACACTTGATCTCTACTTTGTATAGTTGTACCCGCCAGACCGGTCCTATCCCACTATGTTCGAACCAGCTCATGCGACCAATACGAGGATATAAACTCATCAGGGTACCCAAAACCAACCTACAAGCACCATCCAAATGGCTTGTGATGCTTGGTTAATCTCTCTCATCATCCTAGATCTGATCCTAAATACTGATCAATATGAATATCCAGGATAATGTTGGTTTCTGATTAGTATCTACCTGTTGGTTTCATCTATTTTCATTACTTTAGGGGGGGTTACACTAATCAGAAACCAACATTACTCATCCCAGATCCAAATTGGATAATACCAATCTCCACCATCCTAGATACTGATCACATCTGATCACTCATCATCCTGGATACTGATGCTTCCCATCCTCTTGCTCCGAGGTCCAGGGCCTGTCAGCAATCTCCGGCATAGTCCGCACGGCCCGGTGGAGTGTCACATCGCGGGGCTGCATTGACCTGGGCGAGTCGTGAGTCTGAAGATATCTGACCTGGAGAACTACCCTCTGGTAAACTAACCTGGCAATAGAAAATCCACCAATTATTGGTAGATTCCCAGGGTTTCTCTACACAAAGGGTGATTTTCCAGCCAGCTATGTTAGTTTACCAGAGGGTACGTGGTTCATCATGGATGTGGCCATGATATAGCATAGTTGCATAGCTGAGATGACTAGTTGGTTTCGGATACGTCTTTGCTGTTGAGTGGGTTGCGAACCAACGCATTGGACCAGCTGGGTCGCCACGCTGTAGACCCAGGTGAGCATCCAACTCCTCACCTTTGAGCATGTCGGAGAGCAGTCCCTTCAACCCCTGGGGAGTTGCTTGGATATGAGAATGACTTCCCTGAAATTGCTGGAGTATTTGGGGAAAGATTGCCTTTTAAGTTACTGGACTTGCACTGCTTTGCCTGAAATGATTGTTGCAAAAGAGATGAGAGGAAAAGGTATCACGGTTCATATGGCCATCGGATGATAAATTGTTTGTACCCTACAGAAACATAGCAATGAAAAACCCCTGAAATGAAACGTGGATTGTCAGAGGGCGGTCATAGTTGACATCTCATGCATTCTGATAGGCGTCTCTCAAAATAGAGGACCCCCCGAGTCATCAATTGATAACCATTCTTTACTAATAAATCGAACATGTTTGAGGACTCCTATTTTGAGAAACCACCTTATGAATTTCCACCGGTGGCCTGTTTCATCAAGGCCTATGACATATGAGCAAGCATCCTGACGTTTCATGATCTTTACATGATACATCTTGTTAGTGCGAGCGGTATACCATGGCCAGATCGGTTTCATCAGTAGCAAATATGCTGAGACATGTAAAGGGAACCAGTGTGTTGTCGGTTCATTGCTTGGGCTTTCTACCACGTTGTGGATTCTGATCCCTTCAATGCAATGCTGGGTGTGGCTGTTGCTTGACATAGTGCTAGTCTCCCAAATACTTGCTGGCATTTTTTTCAAGCCATTTCACTATCACATCATGGTGCATCTGCCATAGTTGCCCCAGTTCTCTGCTCAGAAATCGGAACCACTCTGCTGGTGAAAAGTCTGGTTCTGGAATGCTATTGCTCCGCAATGGGTGACGTGTTTCTACGGTTCATGACTAGATCATTTGCGTTTGCTAGCGATAATCTCAGCATCACTTCATCGGATAGTCCAGCAAATGGTTCAGGGTTCTGTGCCACCACTGGCTTTGGCAATCTTTTCTGGGTGTTCTCCTTTCTCAACCGATGAATTCTATCATCCACCTGTCATTCATCATGTTGAAGCAGTATCAAAATCGGTTGACCACTGCTATGGTTAACCCCTATCAATCGTTGCCAAACAACTGGGCATCGGGCATCATCTTTATACAAGAACCAACGCTACAACCACTGGTTGATCAAAAATGATCATCCCAAGAACCATCCGATTTTCGTCAACCATCCGATCATCCCAAGAACCATCCCAAGAACCACTATCTATAATCCCTTAGAAAACCCATCAAAAACCTGCAGTGGGTTTGTCACTAGGTGAAACCACGACTTGGTTATCAACACCTGCAGTTGGGATCATCCCTGCGTAGAAGCTCTAGCTGCGCCGCTGGGTCTTCCCCACATCTCTTGGCCGCCAGGGCCGCGCTCGCCCACAAAGGGGCGGCTGCAGCACTTGAGGGGCGTGCGGTGGGGGTCTCCTGAAACCACGGTACGAGGTACCGAGCAATGGCCAACAGCCAAGGGTTATGACAGTTTTGGGGAATGATAAACGGTTGGAACTATGAGGGGTTACAACCACTGGTTAACTATGAGTCTTACGTAATGAAGAAACGGTTGTAACCCATGGTGATCACTTTTTATGTTTAGATAAAGGTAGTGGTTTTGCAGCCATGGCCAAAAAGTGTAGTGGTTTCAACTACAGGCTTTCAGGACCGGCACATCGTGGTACAAGCAGGTATGCTATCACGGTATTAGCTAATTAATGGCATTGGTTCTACAATGGTCAAGAGCTATTGGTTTTACAAGCATGGCAAAACTGGCCAATCGCCAACGAATGATTAGGGTGAATAAGAGATTGGAAGAGCACGACCAAATTGTTCACCAACAATTGTTGGCCACCAAAATAGACATTTTATTCTTGGTGCATCATTCATCAAGCCACGTATTCAGCCAACAATTGTTGGCACATTAACCACATAAAGATATTTGGGTGCTTCTCAAAATAGGGGACCCCCCAAATCATACGCAAGTAATCACTTATAGTAACAAACCAGCCATTTTTTGGGTACCTTATTTTGAGAAACCACCATTTGATCATCAGCCAACTCTTTGATTTTGGTTGGTTCTGGTGTCACCCGCCTGTGGCAGGTGAGGTCTGCGGGCGCGCCGCCCGCAGTTACAAGTGAAACAATGCTTGGCCAAGCAGAATATGCCCCTACCAACGGGTAGACTCGTAGACTATGAACAAGTACTATGGACTCACCAACAAGACTGGTAGACTCTTCGAGACTGTGAAAAACGGACGACTAAGACTCATTTTTGAGCACTGATCCTTGAACATAGACCCTCAAGCAAGAGCCAAGAACCAATGTGTTTATCCATCTTAAGAGTCTTTCTTGTCATAGCAAGCAAGTATCCGCAAGATTTCCATCTTGTTTGCCATTCGTATCTTTCAATGTGGATTTTTGGCAAATTTATCTGCGCTGACTATGGGCCATTGTGTGCTAATAATCTGCTCTGATGGAGCTGATGCTCCATGTGCTGCAGTGGATGGGATATACGCAAACCAACCAGAAAAGTGGAGATCCAACTTGTTGATGAGACAAATCAGTTGATTGGTTCATAACGAATTCTAATACCACTAATTGGCCGTTTCTCAAACCATATATGGCCATAGGAGAACCACAAAGTTATGGTTGGTTTATTGGTTTATTACCATAAATTATTAATATAAAGGATGACAACTGGAGGTACCCTTATTTTGAGAAACCCTCCATAGAACTCAATCCACTTCACCACCAAGCACCATTCACTCAATTAGTTCATACCAAATAGTTGAATGGTGGCTAGTCGAAGGGATATCCATTGATCAAACATTCACTTACCCACTACAATGGTTCGCTGTACCACATCAACCCAATGGTCAGATTCCGCCGCTAGATACCGGGCTCATCACCAACGATTCCAAAAATTGGTTGGTGAACATCCCAATCAAGGTACCTACTTTGGTCATTTTCGGGAGGTTCACCAGGGGCGCCACACAACGCATACACCTTGGTGGGTTGTGACCATCCTGCAACATGCTGGGGACCCACCTTGAAATCGAATGTCCTTATTGGAGACTGGGAGACTACCATGATTCGAAGAAGCCCATATCTTTGGAGGGCCAGCAAGTTGAGAGCACTGTCGCCGTGTGATTCTGCTTCTACTTACCATTATAGTAGGGAACCAACCCCAAACAATGGTAGAAACCAGCTCATTACCTACTATGATGGCAACTGGCAGCATAGGGAATCTTCAAAGCTATTAGCAATCACTGAGCATTTCTCAATCGTTCTGGGATGTTGTGTGAAAACTTAAAACACTATATTCATTGTGACGTGGCAACACTGTGACCACGCAACATATCTTAAACACACACCTATGATCTTACAATGTACCTAATTGTGGACAAAAACACCAACCACACCAAACGTCCCCAGAATCCAGCTTTGCTTCAGAAGGAAACATGGGGCAGGATTCACGAAATGATCATAAATGATCTACACTGAAACTGGATCTTGCCATCTGATTGCTTTCCACCCCAAGGGGCACGTACTGCTGCTGCATCAGTTTTCCATCTGGGACCCTGCTCGGCCTTCGACCCTTCCAACAATCGAAAAATTGTGCTGCATTTAATCGGATGGCATCGTACAGTCGCATTATTCCAATCCTATACTTAGTGTTGGTTTCTGATTAGTGTAACCCCCCCTAGTTAGTAATGAAAATAAAACCAACAGGTAGATACGATCATCAGAAACCAACATTACAATGATCACCAAACATTACAATCTTTAGTGATGATGCACTACCATATCCCACTACCATTGATATTCCCAAGCCTGCACTCCTGTCTCCAAAGGTCTGCTGTTCCGCGCGTGGCCATTGCACGATAAGGGGCCGACAGGGCCGCTGGTTGCAGCGCTGCTGGCTCCATTGCCGGCGCGGGCTCCACAGCTGCTGGCTCCATCACGGGCGCTGATCCCACAGCTGCTGGCTCCATGGCCGGTGCTGGCTCAGCCGCCGGCGGTGGCACGCTTGGCGTGACGCAGCGAGGGGTCACAGCATGGGCAGCCTGGAGACATCCAAATTGGTCAGGTTGTGCATCGCTCGGGTCTGGTTGATCATGGACCAGGGTTGAGGAATGGCCAACTAATGGCTAGCAATGGTTGACAATTCTGATTAGGAATGGTTCAGGGTTGATAACGGTGGTCAAAAATCTCAAACAACAGAGAACATCCAAAAAACATGGTGTCACTAGCTCGACAAGACTTTGGATGTTGCTGCTGAAAAAGATATAAACATGCAGCCATCATGATTCCCAAGGTGACCCTTGTCAAAAACGCTTGTGAGTAGAACACAATAAACCTGTTCATGGATGAGGACATCGTGAGACAGTAGTGGCAGGGGGTTGGTGATTCAAGTTCCTCATCTCCTCACGATGACCATCCACTAGCTACTCTGATTTCGTGTCTGATTTAGGTATGTCACAGGTATATCAAATCTAGATCAAAGGTATATCAAAGGTCCTGTCACAGCCATATCAAAAGAACATATCAACGGTATGTCAACAAAAGCATATCGCTCCGATCTCCCTTCGCCTCCTGTGGCACCGGAGGTCCGGAAGGAAGCAGGGCCGGCAAGGTCCCAGCGCTGGGCATGATGCGGGCCACCAGTTTGGGGGTCACAGGTTCCGACGCCACAGGGGCGCTGATGGGTTCCATGGGCGTGGGCGGGCGCGGTGTGGTGGTGCGACTGGCACTGGTGGGAGTCAGATGGGTCAGCTCTGCCACACTTCGGGGAGTCATTGAGGTGCCACGGTCCTGGAAGGCCAACGCCATGAGGCCGCCAACTGTTTCATCCTAAGCCCAATGAAGTACCTCAAGGGGGTTTTTAAAACCAGGAGAACACGGCCAAACACGGCCCCTACTGAACCCCTATTGAACCACCAAGTATTGCATATCATACAAACACACATGCATTTAGAAATCTTCAGACCGTCTGTCCCTCATTCAAGTTTAAGTCAAAAACGAAAATATGTGTGTACCATTTGTGTCGCATTCTGGTCACAAGCGGGGAAATGTGTTCTTGATTCATGTCGAAACCCTAACCCAAAAGCATATAATGATTGATTTTTTGCAATATTTTGCAATGAATCTGTGTGATACACTGACAATATGACAATCATAGTCACTACCCCTTTGACAATTTCTTGTCCGCTGCATACGTTGCACGCTTTCGGCAACAAATTCATCACCGTGAATGATGGGTAGCATGCATTGGTACGCCCAAGCTTCTTTTTATATAATTGGGTAGATTCTGCCAATCTTGGCAAAAACTAGTAAAGTTGGATTGCTTTTTGCTACGAAACCATGCGCTGGGAGTCTGGCCCCAGTGCAATAAAAATCAATGACACACACACACACACACATACACACAGCAAACCTGACTTCAAACTTCGCTTCAAAATCAACACCGTAAACTTGGGGTAGTTTTCCAATGTGTCAAATACCCAGGCGGCAGCGATGCTCTCCTCCGGCAATGGTGCTACCGGTTCGGCAGGTCGATAATGCAGGTCCTGTATACGGTGACCGACTGTTTGGAAACCAGAGCTGAAACTCAGCTGAAGTTGCTCCACTGTAAACCAGGACCGGGTTGCATGATCCTGGATGCAGGACCCGGATCAACTCGTTTTTCTAAGCTGCAAGATCTGCAGGCAAATGGTTTCACTTGGAATTCATTCCTTGTATTGGCTCATGGTTACGTACTCACTGGTGACATAGCAAGGGATAATTCACCATGTCGTAGGTTACTTACATATTTGGAAATGGTGATTTTCCCTTGCCACGGAGTGAAAATGTCATATCCCCAGGTCCCCATGTCATCGACTTGATCCTGCGAGTTGATTCTCATCCCTGTCATCCCTGTCATCCCATCCATCCATCCATCAATGGTCCATCCAGGGGATGATAACTGGGGTCCCCCTATGACTGGAGGAAACCGCCGAAAACATCAGCAACCGAACCAGGTCCTGACGACGGAGTCCAGGATGTTCCGAAGTAGACAGCAAATCATCGCACTCCTGGCCCAGCTACATCAAAGTTGGATGAGTTCTCTTTGACCTATACAGAGTGGTAACTCCCCTGGTGAGATTGGTTGGTTTACAACCCACCCAACTATAAGTTATGTCTTCTTCAACTGGTAGCTACGTACCTTAGTGCCCTAGTGATGTCCTGAGTGAGCTGGAGGGTACCACTCAGTAAGGTACTCAAGTGCTAGTTTCCCAGGCAACTTCGATAGGAACACCTGCTGTCCTTATCGTTATCCATCGGCCACGGCGTGCAATGAGGCCATCGTTCCAATTTTGTAGCGACTTCCGGATATATCCCTTTAAAATAGGATCACGACTTCCAAATGAGTGCAGTATATTTAAGGTTGTAGGAAATCCATGGAAATCCTAAATAGATACTACAGTACTCCTTTGCAGCTTAGGAAGACTTCCTATTGAGATACCCTACTTGGAGGATGGAAGGGCCACGTCGAACTGGTCAGCTTTAAGGCCCAGTGGGGGCACAGTCATCGATGAACTCGGCGGCAAAAGCAGCCAAAACAGCCTCCCAAGGGGTCAAGCAACCAAACAAAGATCCAGGCTTCCATTAGCAGTTCCGTAATGGTAGAGATCACAGCAACCAAAGCGACCCACAACAATACCGAACACGACCAAGCAAAGGACACCCAAACGATGATTTATAAAAAATAAGATTATCAACCGCAACGGCATCCCCCTATGTTTGTTGGTAAATGAGTATATGGCTTCAGCTGGCTCTACCTTTGCACCTAAATGATGATTGATTGTCATTCCCAAGTAGTAAACCACTATCAGCCATTAACATTCTTCACCACCAATGATAGTTGGTTAGCAAATAATGGAGATGGAGCATTTACTGTTCCTAGCCACCGCCACTACTAACCATTGCTTAGAATCCTAAACCCTTTGTCATCACAGCTGGTGACACCAACATAATCATCAACCATTTTCATCAACAACTATCATCAACAATGATCATCAACAATGAAAAACACAATCGACCACTATTTACGGTTGACCATCAACCCTTGGTTATCCATAACATTCATCAACCATTATTTAGCAACTCTTGATTCTGAGTAGCATATGCATGCATGATCTAGCTATTCTTAGCCCATGGTAGTCGTTAACCCTGGTTCTCATGAATCCTTGGTAGAAACGCTAATCATGAGTTCACCCTTATAAACCCAGGGCTTTCATCAACCACTCTAAACCCTTGGTTGACATTGATCTTTCCCAGAAAAATGCTGATGGGAAAATCTTCAGGACCCCCTAAAATTGCTGGTTTAAACAAGGGCTGCCAACGTCGATTTTCCCACCCACTAAATCCTTGGTGTGCTACTTGTGAACCCTTGTGACACCTTGTGAACCCTTGGTAGTCATCACCCACTATCAACCTTTGGGTAGTTGAACCCTTGGTGAGTCATCATTGATCCTGGGTTGATGTGCTACGAGCGCAGCACCTGCGGTGATGCATCGGTGAAGGACATGGGCGATGTGGTGCCACCATCCGCGGAGCAGGTACTGGTGCCCTGGAGCCGTGACGACTGGAGGTGGTTTAATAGGGATTGTGTGTGGCTTATTACTATAACTGGTTCTGATAGGTATAAGAGGGTATGAATTTATGTCATAGAACTTTTGGGGTATGAGTATATAGTGGGGATGAAGAATAGGGGATGATAACCAACAATAAGACCAATATCGTGGTTTCTCAGAATAGGATACCCCATGATACCCCTAAAATACTAAAACGGTCGGACTGTTACTATAAATGTTTAATCAAGGACGATTTGGGGGTCCCCCTATTTTGAGGAACACCCATATATGCATGTATTATGTATTTATCTATTTCAATGTAATTATCGTTTGTAATATGTACACACAGATGAGCATATAGGACTTATATATTTATACATAGGCACATGGAAAACACACATCCGTTTGACATTGTTTCGGATTGGGTATGCAAACTTGTATTGAAAAACAAACCGTTACCATCATGATCAAAATGTTGATTCGGCTTCGGAATCAATATTGTCCCTGCAGTTACAACATGGCTCAGTACAGCGCGCATGGAATGGCTTCCCGGGTCCAATTTGGTCAAACCTCACACGCGCACGACTACCAAGCTGGCGCATAGTGTGGACTTTAAATGGCGACGCACGGCACCAAGAGCAAACAATACTAGTTGGCACTTGGCGAAATTGTGCTTTTGAACCATGATGACTAACCATCAAATAATGACTAACCATGACCAACCATAGTTTAGTCAGAATTACTCCTGCTTAACCGAGAAAAAACATGGCTTCTAAGCGACCAGGTCAACCCAGACGCTATGCGAGAACACGACCCACCCGTGCCGGACCTTCTCCAAGGGTGCCAAGGTCCTGAGAGAAACCGTTTGAGCATCTGGAGGCTGTTTGAGATTCAAAGTTCATCTTGGTGGATGGGGTTTTGAATTGCATATTATATATATGTATATATTTACTATTATATAAATAAATCAAAAAATATTTTTATATATATATATATACAAATATATATATATATATATATTGGCTTATAATAGGGACTTAGGGACTTTATGAAAGGATTATGTGACATTTTGAATTTTGGGGTTCATCCGTATAGTAGGGATTGGCCATAATGGTTGAATTGATTTGACTGGTTGATATGTGTTGATTCCATGGCTGTGGGTCCCAACGTTTGATGAGTTCGGTACTGTGGTTGATGAGTTGGTCAGGTTTCATACTGGTTGATGGGCAGCCATCCGACATGGCGAGATTGAGCAGTTAACAAACAAGAACTTATGGGGGATAATAACAAAGAATACTAGGGAAAATAATGTTAATGATGCTACACCAGGGGTACAGGGTGAACTGAATGTTTCAATCTTAGCCAACAATATACAATCAAATCTGTTTTTGTGGAAATGTTTGCTCAGTAAGGGCTGGTAGTAGGCCATAATTAAAAAGTTAATTGCTGATAGTAGGCAGTAAGATCCTCACAGAAAATAGGGACAACTGGGGAGAACATCCCAGATTAAAACTGACAACAATCCGTTGACTAGAATCCGCAGCTGCTGGCCACTGGGTTTACCAACGGTGTAATGGGGAACCCCAACAAGGTACAGTGATGCACATCTAGCCAGTGACCAACTATTACCACTCCTTACTAAGCATTACCGACCATTGCTAACCACATTTCATTTCCGGCGATGAATCTTGATTGGCGGCTAGTAGTTGTTTAACCATTATTGTTGGTTGTTATCCGCTATTAACCACTATTAGCAACTAGTTATCCTCTATCATTAACTATTATACTCTATTATTAACGTTTGCTACCCATCATTAATTAACCATTACAAACCATTATTAGCAACTAGAACTCAACTATTTCTAGTTAACCAATGGTTTACCCAGCTGGAAGTCACCGTTGCTTCGTTGGTTCACCCTTGGTTTCACCACGGCGATCGCCCATTGCGATCCGTAGCTCCATGCGCGCAAAGCCTGGAGCCTGAGTACCCGGCCCCCTCTTGGAGTCGGGAGACTTGTCCTGCGCGGCACGCAGATGGTCGCACCAGGTAATCCCTCAATGGTTTGAAACCAGCCACATAACCGTAATGCCAACCCCGGATTACATAAGTTTCTTATTAATCACTTACTAACCACACCAGATATGGCAGTGGGTCAAAACCCTTAGTACCCCTGCTTCCCCTATCATTAACCATTTTTTCCCTAACTGGTTATTACCCTCCATGAAATTGGTTGGTGAATATTGACCCATAGCCATATGCTTCACTCAGCCGCGGTCCGCCTTCAACTCAAAACGCTGAGCGTGGCGGCTGTCCTCCCATGGGTTGCCATCTTCTTCGGTCCACGGCGAGCCCTGGGGGTGGCTGAGGCGAGCCCGGAACCGGGCAAACACACAGAATAGTTTTAACTAAATGCTGTGATAAAAGTAATACTTAATACAACAATTAGTTTTAACTATTCTGTTACTTATATTATGTTGCACACAATTATTCTATTAGTTTTAACATTATTACTAAATAGATATGTTATACTATTAGTTGTGACAACAATTAAAATTATGTAAGAATATGCAGAATAATGATGTTATAAGAATCATGTGGTACATAATTGTTTATGATTAGTCGTAATTGTACCGTTGATGACATATTGTTTCACAGACATGACATGAAATGAGCATAGTTAATATGATAATAGTTAAGATTGACAGAAATGAGCATAGTGAATAACATCAAAATCACACGATATCCAATAACAACATGTTGTATGCTTGTAAATAAACATAGTAGATATCAAATTGTAAAGATAAAAGGTAGTTAGTACTGTCAACTTAAATTGTTAGTAAATATATTCCGAAAATACTTTGAAAGCAAATAGTAATTAATTTATGCTTAACGACTACTAACTATCAAATTACTAAGCATGAAAAGTCTTTAGTAAGCAATTTGTTGGATAGACGGGGGGGGTTGCGCACCTGCAAGTGTGCAGGGACTGGGCTGGGGTTGGTGGGGTATGGGGTGGGGGGGTCATGTTAACGTTCGCTTGCACTTAGGTCATGCTTCAGTGCATGCTCCGTCACGGAAGGGTTTCTTGCTGAAGTGTGCTGCGTCACAGTAAGGTTCTTGCTCCAGTGCATGCTACGTCACGGAAGGGTTCTTGCTCAAGTGCACACTGTGCTGTTGAAAAAACAATTGCGACGAAACAACAAGCTTGCAGGCCTCTCTGTGAACAGTGCTCACATTGCTGGTTTGTCAGCACGTTGCATTCACAACAATCTAGGCCTGCAAGCACCCCTCAAACCTTTCAGTGGTTTCATTGCCCATATGACTGACAAAGTCAGTCCGGTGCCGAAGGACTGTCTGGGATGCAATGAACATAAAAAGAGTGAAAATCACGTTTGTTCGCCGAAGGAAACCACTGTAACGGTTGCTCGGAGAACTCAGCTTTTCAAAAAACTGAACTTCAAGTTCACAGAAAAGAGGCACAAGACACATCCTGATGTTGACTAGGGGACAACCCGAGCTCACGTCGGCGCAAACACAAAAAGTCAATTTCGCTGAGGCGAAAGGGGAATTTCAGCATCATGTGAAGACAGTCAACACTAACAGACCACGCCTGAGCCACACATTATATGATGACTATCCAATGAAAGGCAGGCAACCCCCCCTGTCAACCCAATTTGTTGTAGTGTTGGTGATGGCGTGTTTACAAGTGGCGTATCCCCACGTATGGACAATGAATTGGTGGGAAATGAGTGTTGGAACCTCCCCATGGTGGCTCCATACTGCGAACACCAAAAACTCCTGTCAAGGTGTAAACATCTTGTGGGTTGGTTGTAAACAAGGTATCCAACTACTTGATAATAGTTAACTTACGTATAGTTACAAAAACTACCTTGTTTAACAATGACGATGATTTAATAAGGTTAAGTATTAGGTATTCTCATTGATTATGGTTTGTCATGGTTTGTCATATTTTACCATGACTCACAGCTTCATGATCCTGCCGAGTCTACGATTGCTTCATCAAATGGCCAGGCGAGATCTGCACCGTTTCCCCTGAGCCATCCCAAGATCAACGCCAAGGCAGGGGGCACTTCGCCGCGGTTTCCGGCACTGCCAGCTCGTTGTTTACCCAACCACACGACAAATTTTCATCAGCAAGGAAAAATCCTCATTGCAATGAGAAATTATAGAAATCATATACATATAAAAATAAATAAATATATATATATATATATGTATATATATATATAAATATATTTGCATGTGATATATGCTATTCTATCAATCAAGATACTCTCATTTGCAACATCAACGCTGCTCATTACAAGGCCCTTCTTCAGCCTAGGCGGAAACATAGCCAAAAATAACAAATCATAGATTCAAATAGTAAACAATAAGATAAACATAGAAAAAAACACACAAATTAATTATAACGAAACACATAATAACAAATAAGCTCAAATCAAAACAATTAATAACAAATAAAACAAATAGCAAACAATAAGATTAGATGAAACAATAATATGAGTTGAACATCACTGCTGATCACTGGGATACCTCTGAAAGCCGGTCGTTCCACAGTCGTACAGCTCGTTGCTCGGCCGTTGTCATCCACTTCCAACTCGGAAGTTCACCACCGGTGCTGCTGGGCTTCCGAACGCGCTCCGAAATCTCATGGTACAAGTCACGCAGCACCTGCGTGCGCTGAGATCATCTGAGGATCTGAACATGACCAGCTGGTATGGGTTATAAAAATAAAGATGACTGATACAAGTATCATGAGGATAACCTGGTATTTAATAATGATACCAGCCATCTTTATAAGGATGATGGCTGGTATCATGATATCATTATTATCCATTAAAGACCTGAACATCATCTCATTATCTGGCATCTAAAAATAATACCCTAAAGTTCTGCTCTTAAGCATCATGATTTGACGACCACTACCCGTCAATAACCAGTATTGACCATAATTATCTAGCCATCACCCATGTAGGGAGATTTACCAACATTTGCCTATAAGATGCCCTAGTTGTGTAGCTAAATATCCCAGCACCATGGAGCGTCGCATTGGTCGGCGGTTGCATTCCCATTACTATTGACCTGTTCACCAGTGTCGCAGGAGCAGTTTGTCTTCACAATCTGCTTGGTGGCTATAACTAAGTATCTCCAAGATTACCCAACCATCATAGTTGGATAACCATAATAGATAATCAATTAATGTTGGATGTAGAAGATAATCATCTCCAAGATGATAGCTGGTTGCTATAACCATCCCAACGATATTGTTCAATTAGACAATCATCTCCAAGATATTATTCAACTTGATAATCATCTCATGGTGGCTTATAGATCCCTTGCTAAAAATATATTTTTAGTGGTTATATGGTAAATCAATCATATCCCAAAAACACTAAAAACCTAAGTTAGTGGGTATAAGCCATCCAGATCTTTAGGTATGATTGAACATATAAGCGAACATAGTTCAGATCATCTTGAAACCACCAACCAAATCATCGCAAATAAATCACCACAAGTCCATGTACAGTCTTCCTGATACAAAAATGAATAGCCACAATTGTCGAAGTTCGCAGCGTGTACGTGTTGAGGAGTGGGCCGTTGATATATTAATATCTATGTAACACGCTAATCATATAGTTCCTCTGCGCAGAGATGTAGGGCAAAGACGTGTGATGTTACAGGATCCACTCATTCTGTTGCAAGCTGCCTTCCATCGTCTCTGAGGTGAAGGCTAACATTTGACCCAGGATTTTGTTTACTTCGTTGCTTCGTTTACGACTAGGGTAACTAACAATTGTGGTATAAATGGCTCATTCATCAACTTTGAACTAGGGGGCCCCAATGGGCCCCACCTTTTATAGTTCAAGATTTGCTTGTGGGATGTTGTGGGTATCGACCAATGTGTCAATTTCCCAACACTTCGACGAGGTTGGTCACGGAATATGAACAGCTGGGTGCAGTTTTGTTCCACACTCATTTGGGGGGGGTCTCTCGAGATAGGGGACCCAAAAAATGATTGGTTAATGCTTCAAAATTACTGGATGATTTTGGGGTACCCCTATTTTGAGAAACCACCATTTGACTTCAGGGAGGGCAAAGGATACCACTGAAGTGGAGTCCGGATTCCGATCAGCGTCTGTATGTTTTGAGCATTCGTAATTCAGGATGGTTTCCAACTTGTACCCGGCTTTGCCATGTCACACGCCTCTCCTTTTTTCCGAGAATGGCTGGGCGGGAAATTTGTACGATCATGGGAATTGGTCAAAGTCCAAATGAAGCAAGTTATAATCATAGACCAATTTCACAGCTTCTGATACAGAAAATCTATTGGAAAGCATGTGCAAATACTGTACGCAGATTTATCAGAACCACAATGACTGAATGGCATCGCATCGGCTCATGACCTGCAGGGACATGACATGACGGTCAAGGTTGAGGTGCTTTGAGGCCTGTAAGAAGGGCTGGTGCCGTTTCGTTACATGAGTTGGCCGAGGTGAATCATATTTGTCACTATAGCAAAGAAATTGAACTCGAATGAACAGTGCCATCCATCATCATGTCTTGCAGGACATGCTGATGATTATTGGTAGTCATGAACAATGGTGATCAATGATAAACTAGAAAAAACAACAGACTCAAGATATAGCGGCACCTAGCAGTGGGAATTCATCATGCTTGTCGGCCAGTTGCCTACCGCTTCAGTACTTGGTATCGCATTCTCAAGGCTCTCTGTGTCAAAATAAGTTTCTACCAGCCAGCAATGGTGGCCAGAACTTGATGGCTTGGACCAATTTCCGCGGCCGGCGATATCCT
>VSDK01011777.1:59571-102071 GCA_009767595.1 Symbiodinium kawagutii
GCCCAGCTGGTGAGAAGGGACTTGAGTCAACCAGCCTAGCAAAAATCCAACAGTTGAAGGTCAACCCCAGCCGGTACTGTGTAAACCCATCGTCCAAACCCTCGATACCTTCGTTGACCCCTAAAGATCTTGCCATACTGAGCACATATGGGCACAGCCCCCAAGCGTTACGCAAAAACTCAGTGGTTTTGACAAGGCTCATTTAATGTACACCTTGAGTGTGGCGATCAGGAGCTGACGCTGTGAACATCAAGCACAGCTTTGTCGGGCGCACGGCAAAGTAGGCAAATCAGTTTGAAGGTAAAACAACGATATATACACGAAAGTGTATCTGCAACACATTATGCAAATACATAAATAAATAAATAAGTAAATAAATAAATAAACAAATATATATAATTATATATATATATCATATAAGTGAATATATAAAAATATAAGTACATATATACACAATATTGCACGGTGCAACAATATGGAGTATAGAGAGACCCCGCATTGTCAATTGTGTGTGTGTGAAAGACAAGCAACCACCCCATGTTCAAACATGCGACACAAACGACAATGAACTTCCAACGTCAGTGTACTATGAATATGTTGGCTGCTTCTCGAAATTGGAAGCCCCAAAAATAGATCGTTTATTATTACACATGGCTAATATGCATGGCTAATATTGCCTCATTTGACCCCATTTTTAGAAACCAACAATTGGTTGTGATTCAAAACGTGGGTTGATATCTATGCAGTAGAAGGATTCCACCCCTTTCTCCAACTCTCTCCTTGATATCAGGTCCTCTGTCCCACTAGCATAGCCATAAAAACGTCCAGGATATGTAGATGATGACTTTCACCATTGCTATGTGTGATTGTCGGACGGTACGCATTGCTGTGGGCTTAGTTGCCCTCCATTCCCGGGACTGAGACCCAATAGGTTTACAGTATCAACCTTCCCCTGCCGATTCAATCCTACCAGCACTTAGCACTGAATGGAGAATGCTTGGACAGTTGAACGTTAAATTTTCTCAGGGACATAAACCATCTCCAAACATGAGGCTGGGCTGCTGTGGTTACTCGTGATGGTCATTTCATGCTTGGTTGTCTCTAATGGCCATGGCTTAAAAAGTCGGGATCGTTCTGCGGTGATCGATGGATCGGTCTGGAACACCTGCCTTTTGGTATCGGCAATGTGGACCGCCTGTATTTTTGGGCTCTTGATCCATGACATATGTGTTGAGCCGCAGCCGCATGTTGACATCATTGTCATTGTCATGATCGTAATTGCTGAATCACTATGTTCCCTGAAACATGGCTATGATTATCATCGCAAAAACTTCGTGAGCACTGAATAATCATTATCACTGAATAATCATGGTCATCACTTTCGTCGCAAATATGGCTTTGAATAAAACATCACAAAACCAATGAACAACTTTCAATACATTCACCATGCGACATGAGCCAAAACTGTGTACCTCTGGCTGTTCACATTGACATCCCAAAACAATGTTCACAGAAAACATATCACTTCTTGTCTTCACATCCTCCGTTAAATTGAACGCACCTTGTTGGATCAATTTTGTTTCGTTGCGTTGGATAACAGCTAGGCCATAACTTATAACACACACACAGCATTATCAGATCCAATTAGAGTATATCGCAGCAAAATCATATCAATATCACACCACACCAAGGGATCACACCATATCACCATCAAAAGCATTCACAAGCCTATGGCGGATTGACCCTAACATGCGCACCCATCACCCTTTTAGGGGCCCTGTTCACAGCTTGACCCTTTGGCCACACAGTCCCACTGAATTAGCTCGAACAGCTTCCGGACAATGGAGGATCTGTCGTGTTGCGTCGCAACGTGGTCACAAAACAGCAAGCAAAACATGACTCACTCCACTCCAACTAGACGTTGTTCCCCCTAAAACTTGATAGCACCCACCATGAATGATTATTGAACATATAACATTTTGAACTCATATCAAGCATCAGTACCCACTATTTGCCATCAATTAGCAATCACTGACTGTAACCATCATTGTAAAACAATGATCAATTATCATCATTTACCACCATTAACCACTATCCACCATCATTACTGCAACCATCAACCAAATACGCCCCATCAACGTCCGGCTGTTTCTCGGGGACAGAAAATCATGTCGTTCGCGCAGCGCTGGAAACCTCAGGTTGAACAAACTGGACATTTCTGCAGCAGTGATGGTACGTAAGGAAAAATGGGAACATTGATACCATCTTCCTGAGAAGAATGGGAATGCCATCCTGGATACTATCTTAGGTTGGCAAAAACAACTGATGGGAATACATTTTTGGATTAATTAGCCATGTTGGGTACAAGAACAGAACAATATGTATATTCATTGATATACTTATTATGTACAATTGCAGTTTCATAGATGGTACCCTGTTGGGAATACTGACTCAATGTAAATAGTAATGGGAATATTGATCCCATCTTCCGTAGAAAAATGGGAATACCATCCTGATTACTTAATGGTATAGTTTTCGCTATTCAAACCAAAATTTTCATGGTACTAATAATACTATAATTATTGAAAAATGATATTGATAGAAATAATTTTCCAACCATGGTACTTTGTATATCTTAGTATCCAACAATGTTTGGTAAACACAACCCATGGGAATTCAAGTATTGATGTTAACCATGTAAAGGTCTCATGAATCGTGTGCCTGTTGTAATCCCTAGAACTTGACTGGTTGGTGGTTGAACCGCCACGTCATGAAAAATATCAGTCACCCAAGCAACCATTTGGTAGCACCAGTGAAAAAATGATGAAAACCACCAACCAGCTGATTATGCATTGACCAAGTCGCAACACTGTTGATCAAAGCAATTTGACAGATGGATGTTTACCATATTTTATCATGAAACCCTGGGAAATTACCTACAAATCGTGGATTTTCCATTGCCAGGTTACTTTACCAAAGGGCACATTTTCTTTGTTAAGAAGATCACACCTATTGAATTTATTGTTTGGTCATTGATTTGTGGTCTAAAACCGTCCTCCAAATTCATGATTTCAAAACCCACCAGCAACCACGTAAATCACCGAATGTTTACGTGCGCCTGCAAACCAAAGGGCTTCTACACAGTGTGGATTAAACATCATCATCAGGTCGCTACGACCCAACGTCTTCCACAACCAGACTGACTGATGACTCTGCGTCAATCATCAACCATGAACCAGTATATCAGCCCATGTCATTCAAAGTCACCTTCTTCAGCCATCATGGAGCCTTACAAGGAGGGCCCCCAACCACTTATAAGTTTGTCTATAACTAATATAACTTGGGTTAACTACCAGTTATAACGGTTATAAGCCAACCTATAGTTAGGTACCGATGAACTACAACCGAAGAACCCCCCTCAATGGGGCTCCAACAAACGACTCCAGTTTCGCCTGAGCCGGAAGAAGTGACCGCGGCAGGACGGTATCCATGAACTTGGTTAGTTTTGTCTTATCTGGGTCCCTGGCAAATCTTGATTTGGGTCTTTATCCAATCTTTATCTTTTGTATGTTCCTTATCCAACATGTATCTTTAGCTTGGCCTTTATCGGATATTCATCTTTAGTTTGCTATTTATCCGCCAATATGTATCTTTAGTTTGGTCTTTATCCGGTATGCATCTTTAGTTTGCTCTTTATCCAATATGTATCTTTAGTTTGCTCTTTATCCAATATGTATCTTTAGTTCGCTCTTTATCCAATATTTATGTTTAGCTTGGTCTTTGCCCAATATGTATCTTTGGCTTGGTCTTTGCACAATATGTATCTTTGGCTTGGTCTTTACCCAATATGTATCTTTAGCTTGCTCTTTATCCAATATGTATCTGTAGTTTGCTCTTTATCCAATATGTATCTTTAGCTTGCTCTCTATCCAATATGTATCTGTAGCTTGCTCTTTCTCCAATATGTATCTTCAGTTTGCTCTTTATCCAACATGTATTTTTAGCTTGGCCTTTATCGAATGTGTAAATGTATCTTTAGCTTGCATTTTATCCTATGTTTTAATTTGCTCTTTATCCAATCTGTCGTCTCTGTCCCTGTCTCTTTCTGTTTCTCTTTTCTCTTCCTCTTCCTCTTCTCTCTTGTCTCTTGTCTCTTCCTCTTGTCTCTTTTCTGTTCCTTTTATCTCTTTTCCTTTTTTTCCTTTTCTCTTTCTCTTCTGGCCCGCACGGTCGTGCAAATTGCAAATGCTGCAAAATTGCATCTTTTGCAAGCTCAACTTTGTTTTTGCTCCATTTGTATCTCCAAATCGGTTTTGCTTGCTTTGCGTCTTTGAAATGTGTCCTTCATCTTTTGCGCTCTGTACTTGTTGTTTTGCAGCTTTTCAAGGATAGATTGCGCAGAGATTCAAACCCTTCTGAAAGTCATCAAATTCCGACTTCTCAATGTCTCCTAAATTGGGCAGCGTTCCGGCAGCCCAGCCGGGCAACACTGGCTTGGGCAGCAGGAAAACTGGACAAGAACAAGCCCCAAGCCTTCAACTCCAACTCCGTTGGCTTGAGGGCCAGGCGGTGGCACCACGCGTCCGCAAAGTGGGAGGAGTTGCGGTCCAAGATTTGGTAGCTCGATCCTGGCCACTCCGTCTTTAATGAAAGGATTAGCTCTTCAATCTCCTGATGTGACAAATTGGTGGCTGGCATCTCGCTGGCGCTGCGGCGGGATCTGCTTCCGCCTTCCCTTTTGCGGCCGCAAGCAGCTTAAGATCTGCGGTGGACACCTGCTTGGCTGCCAGCCAGATGTTGCTACAGCGATCTGCCGCTTGCCGATCCATCTTATTTCTTTTGCGCAACACACAAAGGTTGCAGATTTCTTTACCGCGCCTCACGCAACGTCTCCCCCCGGCCTTTCAAATTCTTTAGCTTATCTGCGGGCAAGGCCTAGACAGGGCAAAATGAAGGACATGACATCCCTTGCTGAAGAAAACGACCCCAATATAAGAGCAAAGACTCGTTTTATCCAAAAGGTGACGGAAAAAAGCACTGATTCACGGTCCCTTTGTTGGAAATAGAAACCGGGCTACGATTGGGTCCGCGCTTAGAGGCCTCCCCAGCATTCTTCCTCGCACTTGCTCTCGCACTTGCTGGTGTGACCGTTTCATTGATAAGACAAGAATTGCCATTTTCACTGCGACAACGTTAAGGATGCAAAGCAGAAGAAAGCAAAAATGCAGCGAAGCCTCCGCTGGAACTTCTGCCACATTGAAACGTTGCGTTCCCCCCAAAGATCTTACGCGCACACGGATTAGAATCATGACGCGTGTGCTGCAGGATCATGCCTCGCCTTGCCAGCGCTCATCTTGCGCAGGCTGCCTGAGCAGCGGCGACGATTCCACCAAGACATTCCAGCCGGTATCAAGCCGGGAAGATCTAGAAACTAGCGGCCAGCCACCAGCTCGCGCAGACGCTTCACCCAAGCTTCGTCGAACGTCTATCAGACAGAAACATGTCTTTGTTGCCCATGCTGTTGAGAATCTTTTTTGTACGGAGGGGCTCGCTATCAGGGTTCTACGCTGGTGCTATCTAAGAAGCACACGCAAATTTTTGTAGAACTTCTCCTGCGCCTGAAGGACAGCTTGGTACAGCGTGTCGGGCACAAATTTGCAAGCACCCGCGAGCAGCTGCTTCTGATGCTCTTCGCCCAATCGCTAGAAAGCGAACGCCAGCAAAACTACAAATCAAACATCCAAGACACGAAGGCGCAAGGTATGGTGCAGTTTAAGCCACTGTGTAGCAGGTCTTATCTATGAACACGCTGACTTCATGCAAACTGGGCGTGGGACACGCAGGATGCCCTCCAGGTCGGCCGCGTTGAGCCCGCAAAAGAAAACCCGCCCCTCCTCCAGCTGCACCTCCAACACACACAGCGTCCAAACAAAAGCCAGAAAAAAAGCACACACAAGCCTTGGTCAACGGCATGGCTCTTGCGAGCCACAGGTGAACAAAGCAAGACCTCAGTCTCTCCTCGTCTCTCTTCTCTTCTCTCTTCTCTTCTCGCTGCTCTTCTCTCTTCTGTTCTTTCTTCTCTTCTCTCTTCTCTTCTCTTTTTCCCCTTCCTCTACTTTTTTTCTTGGTACTTATCTTGGTCTTTATCTTCAATCTCTCTCTCTCCCTCTGCCTATCCCTCTCCCTCACCGAAGCAAACCTGCTGCCTTTCTCCTCACTGGCAAAACGGCCATGTGTATAGGCTCGTGCTGTATTTAAAAAACCACCCCTCTGCTCGACTCTACACGCTGAGTCTTGCAGTTGACAATTTAGTCAACTTCTTGTGCCTCAGGTGGCCTTGCGACCGCATCGCCAGGCAAAGCCATTGCAGCTGGTGGAAGTGCTGGTACGTCCAGTGATAAGCAGCGAACTCCCCAAATTTGTCGAGGAACTGTGGGGAACACGACCACTATGTAGAGTTCCTCGGACAAACCGGGGCGGCTTTCCAGCCAGACTCGGCGACGGGACACACGTCCCCACAGCAGCGACAGCAAGTCGCTGGGGGGGACCAGCTGCGCCTCGCACCAGCCGGCCAAAAAGAATCAGCCACGAGGACGCACAAGTCCTCGACCAGGCAATCTTTCCATCGGTTCCAGCACTCGCACCCAGTTTCCAATCCAGTCAACTTCTTGTGCCTCAGGTGGCCTTGCGACCGCATCGCCAGGCAAAGCCATTGCAGCTGGTGGAAGTGCTGGTACGTCCAGTGATAAGCAGCGAACTCCCCAAATTTGTCGAGGAACTGTGGGGAACACGACCACTATGTAGAGTTCCTCGGACAAACCGGGGCGGCTTTCCAGCCAGACTCGGCGACGCGGCACAGGTCCCCACAGCTGCGACAGCAAGTCGCTGGGGAGGACCAGCTGCGCCTCCCACCAGCCGTCCAAAAGGAATTCGCCACGATGATCGCACAAGTCCTCGACCAGGCAATCTTTCCATCGGTTCCAGCACTCGCACCCAGTTTCCAATCCGGAGGATGCCCTGATGTTTGCACAGGGCTTTTGCGCCATAGAGGGTGTATCTCCACACAATTGTAAACCTGGCATTGGCCCGATGACATGTGTTCGCCCATGCACCGGTGTCGACTCCGTAGACTTGCAGCAGAGCAGTAAACACTTGAGTAAGCTGGAGAGGTATCATCGCGAACTAAAGTTCGTGGCGAGTCACTTGTGCCAAAAAAACTGCAGCTTCTTTCTTCTGCTCTTTTGTCTTCCTGTTTCTCTCTCTCTCTCTCTATCTCTCTCTCTCTCTCTCTCTCCTCGCTCTCTTCCCTCCCTGTAGCTGTGTCCTATCTCTGCTTCTTTCTCTTTCTCCGCCTCTCCCTCTCCCTCTTCCTCTTCTTCCTCCTCTTCGTCTTTAGCCTTGGCTTTAGCTTGCGTTCATCCTCATCCTCATCCGTATCCTTATCCTTATCTTTTTCTTGATTTGTACCTGTTTCTTATTTTTCATCTTCAACTTTTTCTTTGTTTTTCCAGATGGATGATATTCTTTGTAACAAACGTTATAAACCATTGATGATAGTTTAACAATTAGAATAGTTTAACCATACAATAGTTCATGTAACATCATGATAATAGTTTATGTATAATTATGTATGTAACCTATTCTTAAATGATCATGATGTCCAAATAACAACGGTCTATAGGGATACTTTACAACAGCAACTGATGATAACTGATAATTGAAGGAAACAATGACAACAGCGGCTAATTGTACTGGTTGTCATTGCAACGCAACTAATGAGCAATCAACAATGGTGTCTAACAACTGTTTTCAGGAATCGATTGTCCTGCATGTACAGCAGCGCTGTTGCAATGCCTCAATGAACGATCAATCCCTGTTACCTGGCAGGCCACTATTCAGGTGGTGCTTTCAAACTGCAACCTGATCAACAAGGCCGTTGGGAACTCAAATGAATGTGGCCACCCGCAGATGTTGGCAAGGGTGTCGGTACCTACTGAGATGAATATGGCCTCAAAATCATTGACCCCCAAACGGTGCCTCACAGACAGGAACCGGGTGACCGGATGTGACCGGACCAGGCACACCTTGCCCCCTTATATGCTTGAAGAGGAAAAGAAAGGTGTTGATCTCTACATATCTTTACCCTTTAGATATCGTCGAATATAGTGGAACTTCAACAGCTTGTTATATCACCTTCAACAAATTGAATCGATTGTTTAACACGAGTCCCATTATAATCTACCCAACCCACAAAGACGATGCTCTCTGATCACGTTCCCTCAATATATAATGCTTGTATCTGTGAATGTTTTGCCAATTGGAAATCATAAGTCAATTCACATTAGGGAACACCACTGTAAAGTCAATGTCGACACCGCAAAAGAGCTGATCAAAAAGGAAAATCATCACACCACCCAACCTTCCCATGCACAAATATTGAATCATGCACGTTACAAGTTGGTTCACAAGCCATTTCACTGTAGCTATATCCTCCATAACTGGTAGTTGCCCTAGTGAATTAACCTAACTTAACATAATCTAACCATTGATAACCCCAACAATCAAGCATGATTTTAGCCAGCATTCACTAACCATGGTGAGCTAACCTAAGTTAACAATCGCTGGGGGGGGTGTCCCTCATGTACTCAAAAACATGGTCCAGTCGCCCACTGCTTCGGTTGCATGGATGGTGAGTCCGTCGACCAGCAAGGGCGCCGAACCTCCATTTGTTGTTCGGCCTTTTGCATGTCCTGGTGTGCAGCAGGCCAAGATAAACCATATTGATTTTGATTGGTCAATAATGGTATATAATGGTTATATTGTCATTAAGGATAGTGAAGTGGTGATTAATGATGCTACAATAGTGCTTGATTAATGAAGGCTAAGCATGTTAAGCAATAATAAACACAAACAGCATTTAAAGATTCTTACTGATATGTCGAATGAAGCTCAGGATTGGTCATTGATGCTCAATGTGTTATTTATCACAGCCGATAGTGGTTACCACAATGAACCAAAACAAGCTGCTGTGTCTAAAACAAGCTGCTTGGTTGATGCATTGATTCCGATCCATTGAAGCCTATTCTTGTTGATTGTCGCTGGTTGTTGATCACCACTTAACAAACATGTAACTACCACCTTACCAACATTTTACCAACATCAACCATCATTCATTGACCATTGAGCCCCTATGACCACATTTCTGAAACAGTGCCATGCGCAGCATGGCTGGTGGTCCTCCACTTGCCGGCCAAGCACTTCCAACTGGGCCTTGGCACGGGGCCAAGCAACGACAGGACAGGACAGGTTGGTGTCTTGGCGTCTTGGCCAAGTTGAAATGAACTGCTGCTGTTAAGCAACTAGTGCCGCCTGTACCATGATGGTGAACTTGGCGCTGTAACTTGGGAGTCCCAGCCGTAATCAGTGATTCATGTTGGAAGCTGAACGAACAGCTTACCTGAAGAATTGGTGCCATGTAGGTGCCCCCAGGTCCCATGGCTCTGACAAAAGGTCATCCAACCAGCATGATCCGCACCCATGAGCATGACCAGCTTACCATCCTTCACCAGCATGTGAACCATGGTCAGCTTATCAACCATCATTAGGCAGCTGAATCACTATTCACCAGCTTACTAAACATCACTCACCAGCTCACCATCATGCAGCAGCTTGCTAAGGGCTACCCACCAGCTCAGTAACCAGCTCAGCTTGACCATCAATAAGCTTCATCAACCACCATTTAACCTTCATTTAAGCATCATAAAGCAGCATCTCATCAGCCTAATCAGCCCCTTCAGCAGCTTAAGATCAGCCCTAAAAACCAGCCCCTTACTTCAGCAGCTTCAGCACCATCCATCAGCCACCCGCAGACACTGCCGCTTCGTCACCCAGGGCCCGGGAGCTTCTGCGGCCTGCGCCGCTTCGTCACCATAGAAGCTCTGCTAAACTGACCAACTTGAGATCATTTGGATGATTCAGACTGGTTTATCAAAGGTCAGTTAGCAGAGCTGGACAATCCATTTGAGATCAAACTATGGTGATTCAAACTCTAGAGATTCATGCTGATCTGTGATTCAAACTATGGTTGATCCACCTGAAGTGGACAATTCAAAGTGGTTAGAGATTCAGACTGTTCCCATTTCTACATTTCTCTATATTTCTCGGATCCTACTATTTCTCTATAGATTCACCATAGAAATGTGGAGAAATAGCTGATTTACCTATTCAAACTGGTGGTTTGAAGAGAAACCAGGGTAGTGTACCAGCGGGGGCTGGTGATTCAATGGTGGTCAAGCTGGTGAATGCTGCTTAAGAAGATGGTTTGAATGGTGGTTCGTTGTGCTGATGGTAGTTGATGGTTTGAGGTCAATGAATGATGGTCAATACAAGAGTCAATACTGGTTCATGATGGAGTAGCTCGTGATTCTGATCGATAGTTGCAAGTAAAGGATTGCATTACAGTATGTTGCACACAATGGGCACAATCAGAAAGGTCTCGCATACAGATTTTCAGTCACAAGGTCAGTTTTGAAAGTATCGTTTTCTATGGAAATGCGCGGTTGGCTCACAGCATCAGCCTATTTTGGTGTATTGGGGTGTTGTTTATCCCCATCCACTATCCCTTCTCTCCATACTATATAGGAAAACATATTATAAATAACGATATTTTCCACACTGTATATAATACTCAAAACCCATATTATAATTCAATTTCCACTTCTTATGACAATGATGTAGCAAATCCACTGCTTCTCTCCATCTCCATCCAAAACTGGGTGGCGCACTGCCACCATCGCCGCAGCGGGACCTTCGACAAATGTGTACAAAGCTCGTCGATGCGGACCAGCAGCCTGCCGCGTCACGGTGTCGCGCAAGGACCACCTGCTTCAGTAGCGTGACATTGATGATCAATCATGGCTTACAAATGCTTACAGTATAGCTAATGATGTGGTTGATAATGGTTAATGATATGGTTATAATGATTGATACTGATCGTAAACTGGTTGGTGGTTGAACCACCCCTATGAAAAATACACTGGTCAACAAGCCATTTGTTAATGATTACTACTGGTAGGGAAAATAAAAAACGATTGAAACCACCAACCAGTATAGCTAATGATGGTGGCTAAAAAGCATGTTATGGTGGCTAACAAGCATAATAATAATGAAAATGATGATGATCAAAAGTCGTCCATGTATGGAACCACCTGACCTGTCAGGAACCATGGGACGCCGTCATGTTTTTTTGTCGATCAAGTGCAGGAATTTGGAATTTCGAAATGGGCCAATCCCAAAAGCACACCAAAACAACCTACTTTTTGGTAGATTAAACATATTTTGTAGGGATACCCTGGGAAACCATCTATCGATGGTTGATTGTCCAAGTCGATCTAGCAAACTGTAACTTGAATATCCCAATAACCCGACATGTTCTTTTCTGCGGTTTTCACGTTTGAACTCTGGTGTTTTTTTTCAACATTGGCATGGAAAGCAGTTAACCACCGTTAGTCAACCATTAATCACCATTTATCAGCCATTGATTATATGATTTAATCACCATTAATCCACCATTAATCACCATCAATCAACTAGCAATTACCCATTAATCAACCGTTAATTGATCGCAATTTCCATGTCGAGTCGACATCCCTCCTGGACTGTGGCTGTTCCCGCTGGCGACAGCTGCACCTGGCGTGGGCTTCTTGCTCCTCATGCTCGTCCTGGCCGCAGCTGAAGCCGACCACCACTGGGGATCGGATTTTGGGCCCAGGCTATGGCGGTGGATCTGTGACCTCTGGAGATGTCAACTGCTTGGTGGTGCTCACCACCCCGATGAAAAATATGCGCAAGTCAACCAACCACTTGTTAATAGTTGCTAGGGAAAATAAAACGTGTTCGCTGCAACCCCTAGGTTTGCCCGCACTTGACTTGGAGCATTTCCCTACGTTCAAATTCCTGCGCAGGGACGTTGTTTTTGAGCTTCTAAGTTAATAAACCTAAACAACAAACCCTAAATCTCTAAACCCTAAAACCAAAAAACCCTAAAACCATAAACCCTAAAACCCAAAACCCTAAAGTCCTAAACCACAAATCAGTGCGTATTGCCAGTGGTTTTGCAACTTCTCGAAGCCATCTTGACTTTGCACAACGTCCTCCATTGCAGTGCCGCTTTATGGGTGTCGGCGAACCAGGGGGTTGCAGGGAACATGTTCAAGACCACCAGCCCGTATTGTTTTTTCAATGACTCTATATCTATCAATGCGTTTGATGTCCGGGGATACCAACTTTTCATCATTTTACCAATCAGGTTGTGTTTCAAGGACCCCAACAATGATATTGGGAATCTGATGGCAAATGAAGTTGGCGGAATAGAATGGTGAACGAATTGCATGGTCACTCATTGTTGGGGCATATCCCTGAAAAATCCAAGGTTATCTCATTCTGATACGTGGTGAAGGACGGGTAATGATGCCAAAATAAGATTGGTCATTGGTTAATGGATCGACTGTTTCCCAAGCCCCTCTGGTTGATCCATCACACAGGCCCTGGTTGCTGTCAAACAACTGGTTGATCTGTTACATTGATATATCTGGAGCTTCATCTGTCAATAAGTTGGTTGATGAAGGTTTGTATCCATGTAATCCTCATGAGACTGTTCGCATGCTGCCGATTTGGCCTAAAATATACAGTATCTGCTTGCTTGCGAATTGACCTTCCACCAGGCTCAGGCTTTCAGAAAATAATTCTTTTGTTAGGGCCTGATCAATTGAGGGGCTGCTCCGTGTGTCTCCAACAAAAAAGGCTCTTTGATCAATTCCCTGGGTTAGAAATCCAACATCCCATGATTCAGCAAGCAATTTTACGAAGGATATGTTCCGGTCGTGGTGGCTTCAAGCAACCAGAACTATTTACTTTTCAATTTTGTTGATGATTCTAGGAATGCGTGGAAGCAACCAATTGCTGACACTGGCTGAAACCACCAACCAGTGTCTGCCTGACCATCCGATGATCTCCGCCATGCCAACACTCCCTTGCAAAGTCCCAGTCTCGATGCTGTTCTTGCCATGGGCACTGGACACATTTCAGGGATCCCACATGGGTGCTACCAGTGGTGAGCCCTGCGCCTTCTGCAGGGCTTCAGTTAAGAGAGCGACTTCAGGTTGACTGGGAGGGTGTTGACCTGGCAGTTCTGGTGCGGGTAGCTGCTCAACATGCTTGCGGACGAGTTCCTACGTGGTTATGCAGGTGATGCCCGGCCCAAAGTGAACAAACCAACAAGTTGGGAGAAAGCAAACCACACGTGACATGAGGCATCGCATTTTCGGTCAACATGGCCGCCTCACAACAAAATACAGTAGGTAGGTCATGAATACCTGCAGGATAGAAACAGCTAAAACGTAGCTTCATTGCACCATGCTGTACGCCCAATCCAGTTTCCGCGCCCAACAGTACTGAATGCTGATGTGTTGACCTGCCAGCTGTTGCATTGTGTCACGCAAATGCAAAACCAAAAGACAATTAAATATAATTAGTTTTTTAAAAAAAAGAATGCAGCTGCCAACCAACAACAACAACAACAACAACAACAACAACAACAACAACAACAACAACAGGTTGGTATATTCCTGTTCATCCCGACTATTGTTTCTTATCAATGGTCATTAACTAATCTCCATTTGCCACCAAAAGCCTACAAATGGTAGGTGTTTACCTTCCAAAACATGGGTTGTGACATGCTGTAACCTATCAAAATGATAGTTTTGGGAGCGGCCAACATGATGGAGTTTTACCCTATTACATCTTATCATTGTTTCATTTCAAGTGTCAATAAGCAACCTGCATCAACCTGAAGCATGAACCAACCTTCACCAAGTAACCATTGGTTAAGGTTCATGGTGTTACCAACCAATGGTTACTGGTGAAGGTTGCATTAACTAACCAATTCACCTGAATCATGAACCAACCTTCATTAAGGTTCCCTGCGAACCAACCCTCTTCAACCTCAACTAACCCACGACCCCCACGCCCCCACGACGTCAGCATCGCTTCGTGTGTCCCCGACGTGAACACGACTCCTGCCTTGGATCTGCGCTGCCACGAAGGCGTTGAACTGCGGCCGTGGAACAACCGTGCCGGGGCGACCAATGAGTTGGCCGTGCCGGTGATGTGTTGGTTGGTTGGTTGGTTTGTTTGTTTGTTGGTTGGTTGGTTGGTCACTGGCTGTTAAAGTGGATTGTCAATTATCTTTACCATCGTCTTGACCACTGCTATGGAAATTTACCCATTTTCTAACAATTCAACTAGTTGGCTATTCAACCAACAACAATTGCAGCCTATAACCAACCATCTGTTGTTGGTTGTTTACATTTTCCTATTGGCCAAGCAGGGTTCCTAAACAAGAAATCATGGTGGCTGCGATTGTTGATGGGAATGATACTTAAAAGAAACACATGATGACCGGATGGAACAGTATGAAACTGCATGACTCTAGGAATTGTGGCAAGATTCGATCACTTCAACTTAAGACACACCAGATGGGTGCGGGCATCGATTCCAAACGATGATGAAACATGGTAGCAGCTGTCTGAATGCCAAGACATTGGTTCGAACTGTTAACTCATCCATCTCCAATCATCAATCCAACTTGTTCATCACGAGCTCCAGCAAGAAAATTATGCTGGAGAGATGTTGGCAGCACCAGCCATCATCCAGGAGTCTGTGCACAGCGAGTTTGGCACGTTGGCATCCCCATCATGTGCCAGCAGATATAATCCACCATGCCTGGCATGCATGACACCACCAAATTTTCAGGATCCACCACCAATGTCTGCACATTCTATACCAGTGGTAGTAGACCATATAAGCCGGGAACCAATCATTCATTAAGCATGATCAACATTCTACCATGATCAACCAACATTGTCCCTGTCCATATTCATGCTTAGATATTGATACCCAAACCATCAATCCACCAAACTGCTATCAGATGCTACCAGTATTAGATGGTCCAATGCCATTATAGATAATAAATGATAATAATGCCATTATAATCTACCAAACTATTTATAATGGTTATATATGGTCCATAACAATGGTTGATACCTCAGCCACCCTGCCATCACCTGTCGGCCGCTCCTTGTCGTTCAAAGCGTTGAAGCGCTTGTCCAACAAGCTCGTCGCCTGCCAGGCGCACCCATGCAGGCACCCCCAGTGATCCACCAACGATGGCTGTGACCGTTGGTCGTAGGGAAAAGTCATCGGTGGGACCGACCGTGGATCAGCGTATTTTATGGTGCTTTGTTAGGTGTTTTATGGTGTTTTGATTAGATATGATATGATTTCATGGTGTTTCGATGTGTTTTGTTAGGATCGATCTAAATGAAAACGATGGTATGGTATGATATGATGTCTCAGGGTGCCTTTGTTGGCCATGTTGGTTGACCATCAAAGCCACATGTGTGAACGATACATATTTACACTTTGCAGTAAGTCTTCATCAGCAAGTTTCTAAGATACGATACGAGATGATATGTGATGTGATGATAGCGATGACCATGACACTGACGATGATGATGACGATGACGATGACGATGACGATGACGATGACGATGAGGATGATGATGATGATGATGATGATGATGAGGATGATGACGATGACGATGACGATGACGATGACGATGACGATGACGATGATGATGATGATGATGATGATGATGATGATGATGATGATGAGGATGATGATGGTGGTGATGATGATGATGATGATGACGATGACGATGACGATGACGATGGATGATGATGATGATGATGATGATGATGATGATGATGATGATGGTGGTGATGGTGGTGGTGGTGATGATGATATCTGGCACGAGAAGAAGGATGTCGTGTTTCAATGCCTTTTTTTAATAATTGGCGTCCACTCGATAAAGCACCACTTGAGTGACGCGAGTCTGAATGGTTTAAAATCTATTTGTGAGATCATATGTTGTAACTTGATCATGGACAATAAATGTTTTGAAGATTCTTGAAGTATTGATTTGCTCAAAAAAAACATGCTATGTCAGATTCTGATATTATGCTTTTGATCACCCACTTGCATCAGTTCCAAATGCGTATGTTTGACCTAGATGCTACTGGATACACATTGGTTCATCCCTTGCAGATTGGAGGGTCGCCAACTCTTTGAAGCTGAAGAAGCATGGGCCACCATGAAAAAACGCTTGAGTTGTGACATGTTTACCAGCTCAGTAATAGGTCAGTAGGAACAACAAAAACATGGGAAACTCTGGCTCAAGCAATGCTGTATTAGCTGTTGGGACCACAAGTAAGTTGCTATGATCAATTCTTGTCTTGAGCCATAGCGATGAATCACGGTGACAACACAAGAGCTTTGTCAGCTTTCAACACAGAACGGTCAACCACATTCAGCACAGTGGTGTCCAAGCCCCCTTTTGCACCAAAAGGCACCAATTATTGGAGGGCATCGGTGGCCCAGGCAAGTGCGATTTGTTTCCAAAGTGTGCTGCTGCAGATGAGCCCGGAGCGGGTGTGCATCCATGAACCCCGAAAAAGTGGTTTCTCCATCGCTCAAAGGTGGTCAAAACATGACATCGCCTGGGGACATGAACCAAATGAAGATGATTGAAAAGAAGTGGCCTGATCGGTGGCCCAAAGAAAAAAACCCAGTAAAGCCCAGGCCACTGGAGCCCAGGCAGCCGCAAAGGATGCCATGAAAACATCGTTCCCCAGTGCCATGACCCCGTGGCCTCTTTGCATTCCGCAAAGCTGGCCTGGAAGCTGAGCAACACACGCAGCAGGTTGGCAGCAGGGATGCAACACAATCTCGCAAATTACATCGTCAAGTCAGTACTCCATTGTTGTGGCCACACCCTGGAGCCCTGCCAACACCTCATGATCGGTGGTACAACTATTATGGATTATCATGGTTGGTGCACCTATTTACGTTTAGCCATAAGGGGTGTACCTCCCCAAATTTCTGGTTTGCGTAGGCTGGGGCTAGCCTCGCCAGCTTCTTATATCACTACCAGGTGCGTGAGACCGTGGCCATAGGTGTAAGGTTGCAAAAGGAGTTCCAACGAACACCCACTAACCCAAAACCTCATAGCCTGCCGGCTCAGCACTGGAACGTGCAACCCAGGCTTTTCCCTCTTGGGTCATAACCAATAATCCCAGGCTTGGGCAACATTCCAGCAACTGGTAACGTAGTTTAGTCATTTTGGGGATTTCAACAGCCAGGCACCAGGGCAAAGCTGGCCACCAGCCGGACCTTCGAAGCCATGCTGTTGATGCTCTGGGTCAAGTCTTCCTCGCGCGTTCGTTCAAGTGCAGCGAATGGGACGTCAACCATATGATGGTCAGCATCATGGTTAATAGTCAGCATCATGGTCAATAGTGGCGGGTAAAAAACAACGAGCCGTGGTTGAAACTGGTAGTGAAGTTGTACGCACTACTGGTCAATATTGGCCAATGCTGATCTGTGATGGATTCCGATCAATGACCGACAAGCATGATTGACAATGACCATTTGTGGTGAAACCACAAGTTCATGATGTTATGCATCTAGAAATAAACAGAAACATATCTATATATGGTGGTTTCTCCAAACAGGTGACCCCCCAAATCATCCTTCATATTGACCACTTCTCGTAATAAACCATTTTTTGGGCGTTCCCTATGTCTTCAGAACCCCCCATACAGCTCATAGCGTATCAACTTACCATGACTAACCATGCTTCAACGACCACCAACCAGTGCCGGGCCTGCGCCCGGTCCCAAGGGGTAGGCCCTGGCGCTCCCTGGGGACCCTCCTTGAGGGCTGCCACATCCTTCTCCAGATCCAAAACGGCGTTGCGCGTCGCCTCTGAAGTGGCCTCACTGCGACCGGCGACGTAGGAGATCTGCGCGGGGAAGCTGCATGCGCCAAACGTAGGGCTGTCCCCAGGCCATGCAGGCTATGAAGCATTTATAGTTAGTAATTGTTAGTAGAAACCATTTATAATTAGTTGTTAGTAGAATCCATGTGCAAATTAGTAGTTAGACCAGCCATTTTGGCGGCTTCCCTTTTTTAAGAAACGCTCATTAGTGTGGTGAACAAGGTGGAAGACACTGGTGCCCGACCGCTATGTTGCTGGGTTCTTGTCATCCGCTTAACCGGGATGAAGGGCACCCTGCCTTGCTTAGCGGAACATGTGGTACAAGTAAGGGCTCCAGGATCACCGTGGTCACCCAAGCCACTTTGGAGCTTTAGTGAACCAACCAACCGTTGGGAAATACTATGGAAAATCAGAAAAGTTTGAAACCACCAACCAGATTTGAACACTAGTTGCCTCGGCAAGTTTTGCGAAAAATATTTTGCTATTTCTATCTGAAACCACCAATATCTAGTATAACCACCAACTAGATTTAACCATCAACTAGATTTTCCAGATGGTTAACCATCAACGGCAATTATCTAATATAAGTATAAGCATCAATCTGGTTGCCGTTTATATTCCTGCACTACACCAGCTTGCCTCGCCTCGATCTTTTCGATCGATACCTGGCAGCTGGACTCGAAAGCTGCACCCGCAAGGATGTCAGGAATCTGATGGTTGACTGATGGTTAAGTGGTGGTTCGTTAATGATGGTTGACTGATGATTGATGATGGTTAGTGATGGTTAGTGATGGTTGGTGACGGTTAGTGATGGTTAGTGATGGTTAGTGATGGTTAGTGATGGTTAGTGATGGTAGGTACTAACTGATGGTTAATGATGCTTAGTAAGTGGTGATGTACCACCTAACCCATGGTCAATGATGGTTAGTACTGATGGTCAATAAGTGATGACGTACGTGGTGAATACTGGGAATCAGAACATCTTTTTTGATAGAAAAAACACACTAGGATACAACTAGGGTTCCTATCCAACCTTGTATTATCTACATATCTACTATGTATACAGTTCTTATGCCAAATGAATAATGCACAAGGATCTATATCAAATCTTGCATAATTGGCATCAGGATACAACTTGCAATGGGGTTATCATTGTACCATACAAGCAGCCCATAGTCAAAGTAGTCCATGTAACATTAACATAATGTCAAGTATGAAATTGAAGGTATACTTGCTTGAGATCATGTGCCTTAGCAGCGAGCAAAGATCGGTCGAAACAACTAGTCAAACGAGCTATTTCACAAGCCAGGCCATATGATTGCACAATCTGCCTCTAATTCACCCTCAAGAAATTTACGTCTCTTGCCCCAAAGGTGCCATGAAGGATATGCTTCTCTAGCTAACATTTTATATATTTGTCTTGATCCACAATGTTTTCTTTGAAGCAATACAAATCCGGTTCATGCAAATGTCAAAGTAATCAATGGACAATAGGCTCGACTGATATGCGGCGTTTTCACAAATTATGATTATACAAAGCCACTATCACCAGGATCAACCAGAAAGGAGCTCATCTTTCATTGTCCCTAGTAATGTTCCTTGCAATTGTCCCCCTCCCAGTGTTCTATCTGTGATTGCTTGGTTAATTGGAATGAGAATAATTAATCACAACAGCGCGGTTCATCATAGCAAAGATGCGTTTTGAAACCGAGAATTCGCTCTCCTGTTCGGTAATCATGCACGTGTGGCCAGGGATTGCAATGACCCCCAACAACCCACAAATTGTAGAACAACCAACTAACCAACCCCTCTTTTTTGGGCTCACTGTGCGTTCTTAGCAAATGAATCCTACTACCAACCACTCCTAACCCCTCTTATCCAAGAGACTACTGCAACCACTAGAATGGATTGACTACTGACCAGGATTTACATTACAGGATTTAGCCACCAATCAATTCTTCATGAACCGTTCATCCAGTTCATCAACCATCCAAAGTCCCAATCATTGAGCATCATGAAACATCATCCACTGGCTGATCCAGATGGTCCACTGGTTGACCATCTACACTGCCATGAAACCATCTACGATTTTCTACCCTGGTTGGTGGTTGAACCACCCCTATAAAAAATATGCTTGTCAACCAACCGTTTGGAAACACTAGGGAAAAAAAAAATGTTTGAAACCACCGACCAGTACCAATTGATCCACTAGTGGTAGCTGCCACCACTGAAATCGCTCGCAACTTTTTCCTCGAGGACGGCCTAGCTGGTGTCTCCCACATAACCTGCAGCACTTCGAGGCAGCAGGATTCAATGTGTAGAAGATGCTTACATGTATATCATGTACATCTTATATATGTATATGTAAGATGATACTATGTAAATTATTGCAATTTGCATACATATATATATATATTTATTTATAGTTATATATATTTATTTATTTATATACAGATATCTTTGTAAGGTGTGGGTGAGAACAAAGTATCCGTTATCAGTGACTCTCACTTTACATTCAGAGGGTGGGTGGCAAGGTGTATGTTGTATATCACATGTACTCATCGCAGTTGATCAAGTGGCAACTAAAATATACGCAACCAAAAAATATAGGTGAGTTGTGGACATCCTGCCTGTACCTTTCACAACGTAGGCTCGTGACCCAGGCAAAAATGCATATCATTCAGCTATCAATTATATTACGAACCACAAGTGTCCTAGTGAAAACATCGAACCATTCATGGTAATCCACAAATTTCTGTTGTCCCAAAACCACCCAAAACTGGGCATCAATAGCCATACCATACCCATGTCACTGAACCAAAACAGCAAAACCTTGCACTTCAAAAGATTTGAACTCTTCTTTGTTTGGGATTCTTTAGGTATCTTTGTTCCAAAAATCTTATCGATGAACAATGACGAGCATCAAGGATTTGAACCAATCAATGTGGAAAACATCTATAAGACTTCGGGCATAAACTTGGTCAGCCCAACGATAGACGCCACCAAAATCAGAGATGCACGAACTTGGGACTGGCAGGGGGGGGTATTGACCTTGCACCACATATCACTGGCTGGTGGTTGAACCACCAGCCAAATGAAAAATATGCTTGTCAACCAACCATTGTTAATAACTACTAGGGAAAATAGAACATGTTTGAAACCACCAAGCGGTATCAGGTTCAGCAAACTGTGACCTATGGAGATCGACCCCACCGAACACAAAACAATGGGCTTGTCTCAAAGTATGGGTATTCCCAAACCATCCAATATTGACCACTGTAATATTCCCATTACATTTTGTTATAAGACAACTCCAATATTCCAATATTGTAATAAGACAACTAGACAATATTGTTGACGTACAATAAGACAACTGTAATATTGACCATCCCATTCTGTTGAAGAAACTCCCAACTAGACATGGTTCTAATCCTTGCACACCAATGACCCAGCTGACAGAAGGACTGCAAATGAACGACCGTGACCTCATGGTGTTTCCTGAAAATGAGATCCCAAAAAATCCACAGCTGATCATCTGCTTGGCCATAAGCCATCCAAGAATATTTGTCCATTTCATCCCCAGGCGTGTTTACACCTAAATCTTTCAAAAACAATAATTCTGGTCGATTCGAGACCATCCCCCCAGTGTTGAAATTCGAAGAATCGAAACAACCGACCAGAAAACATCAAACAGAAACATCCAGGATTTATTCGAAAAAAATGATTTTCTCGAATATTTCAATCAGAAAACATCCAACATCAAACAGAAACATCCGCTGCGGCAGGTGGCCAGCTTGAAGCCCCATGGATTTGCGAAGCTTTGTCACCTCAGCTCTGCGCTGAGCTTTCTGTCAAGCGCTTGCACTTCCCGGGTACCGTGGATCGTATTTTGGGCGTAGCTCCGATTGGAAGCCGTGTGGGTACGCCATTGAGGATACCACCGATGTTCAGTGCCAATCTTACCTTCCAACAAGGTTGACATGTCGGTGAATATCGGCAAATGGTAATGGCCAAAAAGAGATCATTAGATATGATTAGTCATTGTATCAACCATGGTTAACATGCTAATACCAGGATACATTGTAATATACCAACCGTTCTCAACCGTTAACACATGTTATCTTCTTTGCATGTTAGTGATGAACCGTGAATCAATAAACGCGAATGTGTTCTCAAGAACTCACCGGGCTGGTGCACGGAAAAGCAGTGTAGGGCTACGTCGCAGCGGGGGCAACCGACGAGCACCAAGGAGCAATGAGGTTTTGCGCTTTGATGCGGTTCCCGAGCACCACAATGTCAGCGCCTGGGAAGTGGTTTGTCAAGTCACACAACTCCAAGCATGATAATGACTTGACATCGTTTTGAGGGGAGCTGGCCACACAAAATGGATGTGGGTTCTCCACATCTTTGCTAATTGAACCCAGAGTACATATGATATATGGTGGTTTCTCAAAATAGGGGGCCCCCCAAGTCATCCAATATCAATCATCTATAGTAATAAACCAACCATGTTTGTGGGCTGCACGTTTTAAGAAACCACCATATTATCTACAGTATACATGATGATACAGACCTGAACCTTCATCAACCCTTGCACTCACCAGCGCCATAGGCTACACCTTGTCTCTGCAGCCAGAGCTGGCAATTGATCCACTGCATCAGTAACAACGTAGGTGGAGAATAAGGTAACAGGATGAAATTATCAATTAAACAATGATGATTGGAAACAAACAAAGAATCCAGGCATAAGCGGAAGTCGAAACCGCGCTAAGAACACTTCAGATTGTGGTTAGCCCACAAGGAACCGCCATCCACACTGCACAAGGTGACAGGAGTGCAACCACACAGCAACGTCATCGACAACTCTGCAGTACCCAAATGCTCCATGTATATCCATGTATCGCATATAACTTTAACTGGCTCATTTTACAGGTAATCAAGAACAACAGAAAACCAACAACACTCTTGAGGATAATGCCAATGAACCAAGTTGAACGATTCCAACAATCAACCAAAGAATCAACATCAACGATATCCGGCCAACCATCTCATCCACCAACATCAACCATGTTCAACCATCCAACCATACCAATCTCACCTCCCACAGCGCCAGGGCGGCCCTGCTGCCCATGGCTCCCCGTGGCGCCTGCATCTCTTGCCTTGGCCTCGTCGGCGCTGCATGAGATGATGACCAGCAGCGGCCGTTGCCGGGGCCGCGCCTGGGCGGCGCGCTGCAGCGCCTGCAGCAACTCGTAGCCGTTCATGGCGTTGCGCTCCTGGAGGGGGCACCCACCGGGGGAGGGGCACCCCAGGGGAGTGGCGTTCCGTCACAAGATGTCACGGTTGGTGAGTGAATAGTGATGGATTAATGGTTGATGATGATGGTGCTACTGCAAGGGGGTTATTAACATAAAGGAGTGCTACAAGGTGGGTCCCCCCAGTTATAACTTGGTGCAACTAAGGCCATTTGGAAATTTCATTAGCTAGTTATATCATGTTATATCTACCGTTTGCCTGGTAGTTTCCCGAGTGAACAAACCCAACGGCTAGGGCCGCTGATGAACGGGGCCCACCTTGTGGGTTCAACTCACTGAGGTCGGTCAAAGAAACGAATCCAAGGCAATGTAAGCATCCTGTTCATAGGGTGGTTTCTCAAAATAGGGGTACCCCCAAATCATCCATGAATGGTCATTTATAGTAATAAACCAGCTATTTTTTGGGCCCCCTATTTTGAGAAACACCCATAGGTAGTAAGATGATCAACAGTAACCAACCAACAGAAAACCTGGTTCCTAGTTGAAGATGTTAACTTCCATGGTTGAGCATGGGTTCACATCCGTTCCTCTACCTAACTTTATCAGACATAGCTGCGAGCACCATTTGCAAGATGATCGCTCTCGGCTTGTCCATGTAGACTAGGCCACGTTAAACAAGGTAGATCGATGAACCCTCAGAATAACAAATCAAGAGAGCAACAAAAAGCTTGGTACCTGCAAAGGCAGACTGAGCCCAGCATGTGCCTTGCGTCCATTGCCTTCCATCATGGATGACATCGCGCACAGCACATCTTGCGGCGCTCGCAAGTACTGTTGCAATAATGCCTCCGCCCAAGGAGACTGGAAGGAACGAGAGATTCAACTAGGCGAACATATGTGTTGATCGTTGGTGATGGTGATGTGATGATATTGTGATTGCCTTGATGATGACAATAATGGAGATGACGTTGACTCTTGTGGTGGGACAAAAATCCAACCAGCTGGCTAGGTCAGTTGGCACTGTCATTCCCAGAGTACAAGGAAAGCTGTGTACGCATGAGAGACCTGACAGGTCAAACGCAAAGACAGCTGAAACTTGCTTTCATTTCTGCCAATATGACAGCTGCATGGATCTTCACCATGAAGCTCTTTGCACAACAAAGTGCAATGCAACTGTGTCCAGTAAGAATCATCCGACATTTCAACACCTGAACAATTTGCAGTCATTGCTCGTTGTACCTTAACAGTTCAGCGCAAAATATTTTTTTGTGTTTGACAAACTAAATTTTTCCCATTAGTTTTCCTGTCATTGCACATGGTACCCTGAGGGGCGGACTTACCTGTCCTTTAGTTGGCAAAAACAGGAACACTACTTGTGCATGTGTGTGCCAGCTCCGTACGTGCTCTGAGGTTCAGTGCAGCGATGCCAACAACTTCTGCTCTTGAAAGAAGGGATTTCCAAGGTGGATTGATGTGGATTGTGCACTATGCAACTACAATATGCATATGGATGTACACAAAACAATGGATGAGGCATGACCAAAATGTTGATAGTCTATAGAGTCTATAAATCTGTAGCTTATCTATGAGTGTCAATTCAATGAGAGTGAACAGTGGGGGATCCATATTGTCGTTTCTCAAAATAGGTGCACCCCCAAATCATCCTATATATTAACCATTTGAAGCAATAAACCATCCATTTATGGGGGTCCCCCATTTGGAGAAACCACCATATTTGCACAAATCAACCTGCTTCACTCTCCGTCAACTGTGATACCACCATGGCCCCCCCCAATGAATACTGGGAGATCCATATTATAAATCCATCACCTGCTCTGGTGGAACTTACGGCTCAACAGCTGGTAGTTTCCCCGCATGAATGGCACCTCCTTTATATTATATCAACCATATTAATCCATATCAATCCACATATTGATCCATATTAATCCATATTGATCCATATTAATCATCCTTTAAATAAATATATATATATATATATTTATATATATATATATATATATATTAATTACGAGTACCCATCTACATGGTCCCCTATGCCTGGAGGCTTCCCCTCCAGCGGCACCTCAGGTTCCTGGAAGCTCTTCACCTCCAGGCCCGAGCCCCGAAGCACGTCGCAGCTCCGCAACACCTCGGGGTCGCTGTCGCACCACAGCACCGTGCCCCGCAGGTCTCCCGCGCTGCGAGCGCCTTGGCGTTGGAGGCCATCCGGTTCCTTTCTCCTCAGGCGTGGAGATCCGGTCATGGATTCCGTGGTGAAACTGCTGGTGCTGTGCCCTTGTACCACCGCCTCGGTTGCTGCCTCGACTTGCTCAACATGTTCACTCCTTGGGTGGAATGTGAAAACACTAGATAGGTAACGCAGTCTCGGAAGAATGTGTTGCCTATAGGATCACCAACAAACAGGAACATCATGGAACATCATGGAACACCATGGACGGCAAAACACGGCTCACAAACTGGTGAACCATGAAAACAAAGGATTCATCATCCAATCATCAAATATCATCAACCGTACCTAACCACCCCTAATCCACCCATTGATCCCATCAACTGGCTGTGGGTCAAAACCCCGTACCCCTGGTTCCCCCACTAGTAACCATTGTTTTCCCTATTATTGTTGGTGGTTACCCCTCATTATTGGTTGGTGAATATTGACCCATAGCCAACTATGGTTGGTTACTCCAACCAAGCACCAGGGCTGCACCGGTGCAGGGCTGGATCTCCTGATCGCTCCCATCTTCTCCCGCATCGTCACCAGCCGTTGCTCCACCTCTCGCTGTGTGGCCACAGCCGTGGACGCTGCCGGCAAATCAGAAGCTCCTGGCGGCGGCGCCAGTGGCAAGTTGGGCCATTTCCAAGTTGACCTGGATGAAAATGATGATCAAATAACCATCACTAGATTTGAACCTGATTTAAACAGGATGTAAATGATCAGTTGAATGATCAAATAACCATCACTAGATTTAAAAATGATTTAAACCATCAATTTTTAATCACTTGACTCAATGCCGTCCATTCATGGCCATTTTCCAAGTAAAGCCATGATCAAATTCATCAACTGATGGCTGGGAATATTGATCCATTCTGAAAACTTGGTTTTGATCGAATAATTTAACCAATGATGATCAATTAATCATTACCTGGATTAAAATGATGATCAATTGAATGACCAAATAACCACCATAATTAGATTCAGAAATGATTGAACGATCAATTGTGATCAATCATTTGAATCAATGGATTTCATCAATGAATCATCACCTGGATGGTTCATTGATTGGAGAATTCATTGATTAAATCCATTGATGAATCAATTAATTGATTAAAATGTGTATCACCTGGATATTTTTAATCAATTTAATGATCATTAATGAAGGATCAGCGTTAAATTTCAAATTTTTAATCAGCCATTAAATGATCAATTTTTAATCAATTAAAATTGATGATGTGGAGCACAGACCAGCGTTTTTTGGCTCGGTGAAGCTACAGGCTGAAACGCGGATTTGGGGAAGGCGTTGCTGCTGCCTTCAACATGGGGAAATATTGGCTACGGTCATATGGCATAAATCAAGACTCAAATGCTCCATGTCTGGTATATGGCTATGGGTCAATATTAACCAACCAATAATGGTGGCAAATAACCAATAAACTATAGGGAAACAATGGTTAATGATGGGGAACCAGGGGTACGGGGTTTTGACCCACAGCCATATGTCCCAGCATTGTCCAACATATACTCAGTAATCAATCCAGTTGTGTTGGTAAATATAATAAACTGCATTGACCATCATTATGGTGTTGATCATTTATGGTATATGTACTGCACTAATCAATTCCAGCGTATACTGCCGGTAAATCAATACTATACTGGTTGGTGGTTATATTATACCCCCTACGCAAAATATTAGCCAACCAACCATTTGTTAATAATTATTAAGGAAAAAAGCATGTTTGAAACCACCAACCAGTAGCTGCTTCACCATTATTGTTCCTTACTACCCACTATTACTAACTATTAATTAATAACCATTACTAGCCATAACTACCACCAACCAGCACAAATGCAGTATTTGTGCCATGGCTCACTCCTCAACCATGGTACCACCATGGCCGCCCACAATCCGCTCCTCTAACGCAGTGCGTTCCCCGGTGCGGGCAATGCCACGTTCGCAACGCTGCCGAGAAGAAGGCTCCCTGGGTGCCATTAAGGAAGCCAACCACAAATGGTAGTTGCTCAAGCCATAGGGGGTACCCCAAGTGATCATCCAAAACTGGAATCATTTTTAGCAAGAAGCCATCCAGTTTGAGAATACGGGTCCCTATATCTTGAGAAACACCCAAATGGTACTCAACTAGTGGTCATTTGATGGTTTTTCATAGGCTGCTTGAGAGTGTGCAAAGGTCATTTGATGGTTGAATCTTGGTTCATGAATTGTGAGTGGCTAAATCATCGTGAATTGTTATACAGTGGATAATCAGTGAATGGTTACTCAAAAAAGTAATTGATCAACGTCAATAAGCTAATGATGATTAGCAACCCACATGGTCAGTCAATGGTTAACTCATTGTTGGTTGATGGTCAATTCCTGGTTGAATCATGGTGAATCAAAGAAGCTTTGTGTGTTAATAAATGCTGGTTAATCACTCGTTGATAAGCTATTTGATGGCTAGTGTGCGTCGAAAGGCTAACCAATGATTGACATAATACTGTAGCTAGCAACACAGGAAAGCAATAAAGGGCAGAACACAGCAACTAATCAGCGATTGGCAGTGCTTGCTTACTCACACAAATACATCACTTATTTATTCCGAGTTGTGCATCCTAGCATCACCCCTGTTGAATACACCAACTATAAAACCACAACGCGGGTGGCCTTTGTTGAGGGAGGTTACAACATTAGCTTGTTCTTGTGGATCATCTGCAGGGAATATTCCACCAAACCAGATTTGAGGCAAGTTCACGACATTGCTGGTGGTTGTTACAACATCAACAATCATTTGCAATCGGGCACGTGCCTTGAGAATGATGGTACCAGAATGGATTGCGGAGGCCTTGTGCCAAATTGAATGTGTTCTATGGGAACACTTAACCCATGACCCCAAAATTTGAACAACTTGAGCCACTGGTGTAATCACGGCATATATGGGTTCGGAGCCAATCTATTTATTAGGTCCTTTAAAACAAGCGAACACTGTTTGTCCGAATTATTTGCGGATGGTCCTGCTGATCCAGTTTGCAGCCTGGGTGGACTAGGCTGTGAAAGCCAACACAGAAGTGCTGACATGGGTACTTTGGAATGATTGATCGGTTACACTCCGCAAGAGGTAAATCCATCAATCTAGAGCTAGCTGTGGGTCAAAACCCTGGACCCCCGGTTCCCCTGTTTTCTCCAAAGTTTTGTTGGTTATTATCCCCCATTATTGTTGGTTGATATTGACCCATAGCCAGCTGGTTTACCCGTTAAAACTGGTGATTTTTAGCCCAACCCGGTGAGTTGGTCCTTCATTATCCATTCCCAGGTGCTACCATTGCAACATGCCACCGCTGTGTGCGGGCAGCGCTGCGCCACGGCAACCGCGGGGCGGTACGTGCGTCCAGTGCCGCTTCCGTGCGGCCCGGGCGTGCATGGGCGGCCCTGCGAACGTGCGGAGTGGTCTATCCAAGTTGGAAATGTCGAACAGGTCCGTTGTACGACTAACCATATACTAACATGATGAGTTAGAATAGTTATCAATAGTATAGTAACAATGGCAATAATAGCTAATGGAAAATAGTGAGGGTGAACTAATGATTTGTGTTTAATGATCATGGATAACAGTATTGTAGTGAATGAAAATAATGCATGTCCCTCACTCTTTGTTGCGGTGAGCAACAACGATAGTCACAGAGATCTTTTATTATAAATCAAAGTGATAATGACGATGATAATGACAACGATAATGACAATGATAATGACAATGATAATGACAATGCTGTTGATGAAAATGACGATGATAGCAATAAAATGTATATTAATCATGTTTAGCAAAAATGACCCATGGGAGATAATAGTATTATAGTCGATGCTAATGACTAATGTTGTTGACTAATCATTTGTTAACAATACTGTTCCCTGAATGGTTCATGATGCAAGATATAGATACTAATGGATCTGCTATTGATTGAGCATGGTTGCGAATGACTCATAGGGGATGATTTCGATTTACAATGATGACCATGATTCTGTATTTTGGTGAGAAATACTGGTGGGTGACAATGGTTCAATTTGAGTACTTTATTTGTTAGAAAAATGGTAAGGATATTACTGTTTGATACTGGCAAAGGATCCTGGATCATAGCTATGCTAAATGATGTTTAACAATAATTGATCAGGGCTGTTGATGGTTCAAAATAGTTGTGGGCTCCAAGGTTCATGTCGGATTGCTTGGGTTAATAAGAATATACTGGTAGTAAAAAGTAAATCATTGTCAATAGTAGTGGTTGATATTGATGATGAGTCTTGATTGATGATGATTCGTATTGGCTGGTAGTGTTCAATGTTGGATCTCATTAGTATCGATTTGTCATTGAACAGGTTGGTCGACCTCAATAGTGATAATGACGAACCTGATCTTACAACGGTGATGCCTGGTAATTGCTGATATCATCATTATATTAGATGCCTGTAGATGCTGAATCATGCATGATATCTCATCAAACAATGCTTGAACGTGCCATCTGCCCTGGTTGATACTGGTTGATGTCAGCAATATTTATGGTGGGATCATCATAAAACACATGATACTTCTAGATTAGGGGTCAATGTGAGGATGATAGATGCGTTCAGTGCGGCAAATCTATTCATGAATGCAGGTGTATAACATCCAAGAAGCATACACATATTTGTTTGTTTGAGTGTCAGCAGCACCCTATGTGGATTGTTGAACATATTGTAAATATGAATCTGAGCGAGAAGTTGTCGCACCGTGCGACGCTTTGAGTAAACCAAACAATGATTTGTAATCACTACTGGTGATGCGGTGATACCCTATTGCTCATCATTGACCTACCTTGTTATTATATCCTATTGTTCATTGGCAGACAATATCTATACCATTCTGATGGCTATGCTAGAATATTAGCTATCATGGTTTATTACCACTATTGATTGAACCATCAATGATACTCCATTTTTGATCCTCGACAAACCCTCTGGTTATACCCTTTTGTTCATTGATGTACCACTATCTTGATCATTGACAATCCTTATCGTTATATCACCATCGTGCCATTATTGATCACTAAAACTCTATAAAACCATGGGCACTACCCCACTATTGACCCTTGATATATACCTCATGGTTGATCTATTGTCGTACCAAAGGTACAGTATCCCTACTGGATCCCATGCTTCTTCCGTCAGATCAAGCCTCGCCAGTTGCATCCTGTTGATTATTGTACCCAGCTGGTGTGTTATACCCAGCTGTTGCTGTATCCTGTTGTTGATTGTATCCCTGTTGTTGTACCCTCATCCATTCATAACAAGAAACCATCCATAACTTGGGGTACCCAAACTGGCTTGAGAAACACCCATAAATACCCAGCTGGTTCATCTATGGGTGGATCTATCAAGTTGTATCATCCATGATCTCTAGATCAACCAGCATACATATATATATATGTATATATATATATTTACAAATATTTATGTATATATATATATATATTATATTCACCCATGTATCCCATGTATCCATAGATTGCTGTACCCCCCCCCATGTTCTACCGTCCATGTGTCCTACCACCAACAGAATAGCTGCTCTTGCCATGCCCCCCAGGCGCCTGGAACGCCAAGGACAGGCAGCAAGCGGTGCCATTTCAGCGGCCATGCTGGTCGTTATCATGGTGGAGTTTCATGATGGCTATTGTTGGTTCATGGTGGTTCATGGTGGTTTATGGTGGTTTATGGTGGTTTATGGTGGTTTATGGTGGTTTATAGTGGTTTATGGGGGTTTATGGTGGTTTTGGTTGATGATGATGCTGAATGATGAGTGATGATGGTTGATGACATTGGTTGAGCTCATAAGGGTTGCTAAGCTGATGGATGGCTGGGTAAATTATGGTTAAATGACGGTTGATGGTTGGTGTCAATGATGCTTGAGATTAATGATATGGTGAATGATGGTTGTTCACCAGCAAATAGGGTCAAATGTTTGCTCTTGGCGGTTGATGAGTAGTTGCGATTCTTGACGGTCGATGACCATAAATGATCATGTTCAAGGATGGTGGGTTGAACCATCGGCTGGCAAGTTGGCTGTGGCTCAAGCTGTTCTCACGACCCCAATTCTTTGTTTGCCCGTTGACAAATGCTTGTAAACTTTGAACCAAGCCCAATTGTCTGTTGCTATATCATGTTATATCATGTTCTATCTAGTGGTCTCGTCAAACTCCAATAAGGGGTTGCGTCTGAAGAGTTGTGCCAGATTGTGAACAGGTAGAATGACTTCACCAGCCTTCACATGACACAATCATTAATTAAGCAATATCATGGTGAATCATATCAACGAAGCAAATGTGGCTGTGGGTCAATACCCTCGTACCCCGGTGAACGTCCCCCCAATGAACAACTGCCTCCGTTTCAGCGAGCCATACCAGCTGCGGCGATGACTGGGAGGCTGTTCCAAGTTCTGTGCTGTTCTGATGGGCCGCGGAGCTGCAATCTTGCCCTGCTATGGCAGAAGCACATCCAGTGCAACATCTGCAGGAGGAAATCGATGTAATTTGGTGGTTTCTCAAAATGGGGGTACCCAAAAAATGCTGGGTTTATTACTATAAATGACTACTCATGGATGATTGGGGGTATCCCTATTTTGAGAAACACCCATTTGATGATATTCAGTCTCGTTCTTCCTTTTGCTATCCCATCTCTTGCAACCCCCAATGGAAAATATTACCACCCTTCTTTGAATCCGGGATATGTCAATCTTACCAGCCGCTTCTGATCATCCCCACTTGGGTGTTTCTCAAAATAGGGGTACCCCCAAATCATCTTTTATTAACCAGTTAGAGTAATATTAACCAGTTAGAGTAATTTAATTGAATAATAAACCAACCATTTTTGTGGCACCCCCATTTTGAGAAATCCCCATTTTTGTGAATCCTACTCCAACCTTCTGCCACATTCCCTGGCCCCACCTCCTCGCTGCTGTTCAAGGCTTCAGCGAGCTGCGCCTGGCGGGTCGTCCCGTCGACCACCCGTGGTGATGAGTGGTGACCTACTACCGTGGTGCTTCCAGTGGGCGAATTTCATGGGGATTCCTAGGGGGATCATGGGTGACTAATGACCAACAGTAACTTTCATAGGGATCATACGGATTCATGGGGATTCATAGGGGGATCATAGGGATTCATAGGGGGAGAATGACCAACAATAAATTATGGGGGACTAATGATCATTCGGTATGACCTGTGGATGGTAGGTCCTGGTAGGCATACCCTTGGATGGTTCAATGATTCAATTAGCTTGCAACTGGTGAGCTAATTATTGCTATCATTGTGAGAAAAGCAGAGCCAATTTCAGAATCAACCAAATCTAGAATACCAAAACACCGTGCATACGACATTAACACATATGATGGGCTGGTCATCAATGCTAACCTTCTATTCATCTTCTGTGTACGGTACGCTTAAGTCTTGCCTTCAGAATCTCCAAAACAATCACTGGATGTTGGTTGGACTATTCTCCCACCAGCAATCAAAGTGCGGGTTTGTAAGGGCCCTACGAAAAGTAGTCGTATATTGTGTTTTCTCAAAATGGGGGAACCGCAAAATGGTTGGTTCATTACTACGAATGGTTAGTAATGGATGATTTAGGGCCATTTAGGGTATTTTGAGAAATACCCTATGTTTTGATCTGCATTATGGTGATATCCCATGCGCAACCGCCCACGCTGGAGGGGGTTGAGAGGTTGTTCATACGCTAGCCATTGAAGATCATTGAAGGAGCGTTTGCACAACCCATCATGAGTAGCAACCATATATAGTGACAGTCAGCGCTTTGACACCCGCCGAATCTTCAAGTGCCAGTCGATGTGCGACCATTTACGTGTAAAATGAATATTTATCTGGTTGTTGGTTGTAAGCTATTCAAAAACATATGTGTTAACCAATCGACCCTTTGTTTACACTTGGGGGAAAATAAAATATGCCAAAATCCACCAGCCAAATATGGTGGTTTCTTAAAAACCATAATGGATGGATTCTTACTATGAACGGTGAATAAACTGGATGACAACTGGGGGAGGTACCCTTATGGCTTGAGAAACCACCATATCTATCAACGGTTTCCCTATTATTGTTGAGTTTGATCCCCCTTAAAACTGTTGGTTAAAATTGACCCACAAGCATGAAAAGATAGTGGAAAGTACATCTATGATCAGCTGGCTATGGGTCAAACCCTTAGTCCCCCTGGTTCCCATCATTAAGCATTGTTTTCCCTATAGTTTTGTTGCTTAATTTTGGTGGTTGATATTGACCCATACCCATAATATATGTATATATATATATATATATGTGCCCAAATTTCGACTTCGTGACTTCGAGTGCCCTCCGCCCGGAGGCCACCTTGGTCTCTGCCAAGTCCTCCTGTGGTGGGGAGGAGGCAGGGTGGTGTTTTACTCCAAAGTTCGGAGGATCCCCAAGTTTCCAGAGGCAAAGCCTGGGCAAAGCCTGGGTTCGTCATCCAGAAATCATGGATTTTCCATGCTAAAGGGTCGCCCTGAAGGGTCGCCTGGAACAGAAAAAAATGGTGTCGAAGCCACTGGTCACGTGGATCTATGGGATGCAGCTCTCAAGCATATCGCTATTCGAGGGGGTGGGCCCAGCACAGCCGGGATGGTGGTCTTCTGCTACAGTGGCCCTTGATTCCTGAGGATTTTTGTCGTCTACCAACCTGGCCACCTGCCCAAACTGCTCCCCCTTTGACGGATAGCACTGGATACCTCTTGCAGGCCCCTACCGGCTCCAATCACTCCCCATCCTCAGTCCAACAACGCGTGCTGACATCGAACTCGTACCCATCCAAATGACCACCAGTCACAAACACACATGACCATCCATTATCAGCTTTATTTAGATGTGGTATTTTTTGAGATTATAGACGACAAATGCAAAAAACACAATTGCATAAATGACCATGGACCATCATGAAAAAACCATAAATGACCACCCGTTACATTGCATGACCCCCGAACCATGAACGCCAATGCCTTTCACTCTATCCGTGGATCACCCCTCCTGAAACAGCGACATAGTTATGCTTCTCTGCAGAACAGCTGGTTAACCATTGACCTTGTTGTTGGTTGCCATGACCGACCAGCTGATCAAGCCTAGCGCGGTGCCACAGAGCTAAGATTACAATAGCCACTATCAACCACAACATGGTTGTCAACGAATTACAGGACATAAGTCATGATTGGGTGTTTAACCGTTTTTCCACTCATGACAATGACTTGGTTGTTTTGTCCCTAGTACAATAATACAGCTATGGACAACAAGAATCACGTTTCATAACCACAAAGCTATTGCCCCCCTGGCTGCCACTCCCACGTTCCGCTGGCCTGCAGCTTCTGCACCTTGCCTTGAAGATCGCGCTGCGTCGCCTCTACTGTTGAAGAGCAGGCAGCGCAAGTGGGTCCAGTTGTTTCTCGAGACCCTGTTGGGTGGAAAAGTCTATAAAGAACTAAGTCATGCCTGGCGAGATTCGTTGGATTCTAAATCACCGGACCCATATAAATATAGGTATACCGACCTTAAGTGGTAGTTGCCCTGGTTATAAGCTAATCTAACTAACTGGGGGGTACCATTCTGCAGCGCAGAGAACAATGAAATTTAAAAAGCAACAACGCAAACAACCTGAAAAAAACCAACTAGGACGACGTCAACAATAATCAAGAACAGCAACAGCAACAACAGCAACAAAACCAACAGACCAACACCCATCAACACCAACCAACAATCAATACTGCAAAACAACAACCCGACAAAGATCCAGGAGAATCCACACCATCTAACCAACCAACCAACCCACCCACCCACCAACCAACCATCCAAACCACCAAGCCACAGACCCTATCCAGAAACAGCTCCCAACCTGCTCTTTCCCAGCTGCAGCTTCCAGCTCTTTCCGGAAGTCCTGGCAGAACCGACGCCGAGGCCCAAGCCACCAGGGGGTTCTAAGGGGGGCTGGGGGCTGGGGGTTTCTCAAGCTGTAGGGGACCCCCAAAAAATGCTGGATTCATTGCTCCAAATTCAGGGGTACCCCTGTGGCTTGAGAAACCACCGAGGGGAAACTAACACAAGAGCTGGTAGATCAATCAACCCAATGAAGCAGCTACATGGAATCGGACTCCTGTTACTTTCAAGTAAAGGTGACCCGTCATCATGAAATCAAATCAACCACTGTGAGCTGATGTTGTCCACCTCCATCTTCGATGGATGGCGCATCAGATTCATTCTGAGCACTTGCTACAAGTCGGCTCAGTAGGCTGACTGCCTTGGTAACAAGGGCCATATGATGCACTTGCAAGGCACTTTCCAGTGATGGTTGCTCATCCATTTGCAAACATGGCGTGGGGGGAGTATTCTCCCTGCTCAGTGGATGATCCATTTCATGATTGCTTGGTGAAGCCATTCCGGAATCCCATTCAATCTGACTACCCTCCGGTGATCTAAGATAGCAATGCAAAGTCCACCAGTTACAGCTGATTTCCCAGGGTTTCCCTAGAAAAATGTTGATTTTCCACTGCTATGTTTAGATCACCGGAGTGTATCCCTACTGTTGGTGGAACTGCAGAGATGGCTCTTCAGCCTCCCATGGAACACGCCCAACAGCGCACCAAGGTGGGGCCCCCCATCCTGAAGACTCAGCAACTCTGCACCAAGTTCCTGGCAAGAAGTGACAGGGCAGCCGCAATGGGTCATCCACAATGCACTGCCCGTTGCCGTAATGACTGGTTGATGGTTGAACCACCCATGGTTATTAACTCGTGGTTAAGAATGGTCAGTGGTTGAGAATGGTTGATAATGATCACAACTGGTTGGTGGTTGAATCACCCCGTAATGAAAAATATGCGCAAGTCAACGAACCATTTGTTAATACTAGGGAAAGTAAAAAATGTTTGAAACCACCAACCAGACTAGATAGCTAGCCCTGGGTCGGTTCACTTGAAAGTACCAGCTGTTAGTTGCCCCCTCACCAGGTGCTCAGAAGTCCAAGTGTTGGACGTGGCTTCACTACTAGCCGTGGCCTTTGGATGGTCGGGAAACCATCCACGTGCAGCAACCGATGGGACCTTTTTTTGACATATCGCCACTTGGGGTTGTTCATATACCCATCAACTGTCACTTCAAAAAACTGAAAGAAGACCCAACCTTGGGAATAAGCACCACCATGAGGTGTGCATAAACCATCCCAAGTAGTGTGTTTTTTCATGTTTTTCCTATTCAAAGTTGTAGTTTTAGTGTTTTATAGAAAGTTATTCTTGAATAGTTTGTAGTGTCAGCAAAGAAAATTGGAAGCGCCAGTTTTTGTTTTTCATTGTACACTCACTGTTGCTCAATCGCAGGTGGTCCAGTATCCGATGTCAATTATTGATGACATAGCTATGGTGACCCTCTGGCCAACTAACCTCAAAGTGTAAAACTCATCGATTGCTTACCTGTGTGGGTGTTTCTCAAAATAGGGGACCCCCAAATCATCCTTTATGAACCACACCACTTACAGTAATAAACCAACCATTTTTGGGTACCCCTATTTTGAGAAACTACCCGTGTGTACTGTACCCATCCAAACCTGTCTGTTCAACCTCAGGTCCCGTTTTCTACCGTGCCACTTGGATGGGACGCAGCTCCAACTTGGATGCAACTGCGCCAACTGATTGGAGACTCGTGTAGCTGTCCATCTGTGTGTGTGTGTGTGTCACCCCAGCCTCCCAAAACAGGATTCCCCCCTCCACTTATGACAACCAAGGCTTTCGCAGTGATAAAATATGATAAAAGTCATTGTATGTAATCATTAAGGATTACTTAGCACAAACGTAGCATAATGATTAAACGAAACGATATGCTCATAACTATCATTGCTTATGTAAGTTCAGGATTCCTTATTCATTATGTTATAAGCAAGGAATAGGCTATCATTACTTATTCATAGCCTATTCCTTTTTGGCCAGCTGATTTGGCAATGGAAGACCTAACATGGATCCTCCCTGCAATGTTAACGCGCAACAGAACTAGGGAAGTCACAGTGTAGCTTCATAGCCCAAGCATGCCATAGTTCATATAACTAGAAGTACAACTTCCGGTGGATATGAAACAAGTGATGCAACTGGTTGGCTCAACATAACCAGATATGAAACATGTGATGTGAACTTCAACTATTTATCACATGTTTCATATCTAGTTTCATATCTAGTGAAACAAGTGATGCAACTATTGCAACTGGTTGGATCAACCCATGGATCCTGCAAGTGCTTGGGAGTCAAGCGGCTGGACCCAGGGACCCTGGGAACGCGTCCTCCCGCGCTTTGGCCAACAAATCCTCCAGCTGGGCCAAGGTCTGCGCTGGCGCAGCCCCGGAAGTGGCGATCGCTGCCTGGGAGAACCAAGGAAGGCTGACCTTCAAGGAGAGTCAGCATGATAGCCTCCATCATGATTTCAATGTAATAGGGATGATCTATGATGATCTGTGATGATATATGATGATCTATGGTGATCTATGATGATCTATGGTGATCTATGATGATCTATGATGATCTATGATGATCTATGGTGATCTATGGTTGACAAACAAACACAACTTTGGGGTTATGGCTTGAGAGACACCCTCGTGATGATTTATGATGATCTACCCTCCTGGAAATTCACAGCTTGACGTCAGGGTTGGAAAATCAGTTTCCGCACACCCCTTTGGTTGGGTCGATGTTGGTTTCAAGAAGGATGGAAGTTTGATCATTGATATCTATGATGAATCAAACTATGATCAAACTCAATGATATCATGGTGTGGATGAATCAATGATAACTATGATGAATAACAAACTATGATAATCTATGATGTGGTCATCCTCCTCAAGTATCATAAGCTTCATTCATCGTTCATCATAAGCTTCGTCATTGACCTGCTTGCAGTACTGTGATTGACCATAATCGAGGAATAACATGCATTCTCAGCCATTAGAAAAATTATCCGTGGGTTCAACCACGCGCTGCCTAGTTGATGTAATCAAGCGTATTTCAAATGCATGTGAAGACACATCCAAGGGTTCATGCATGAAACCATCATCATTTTCTAACGGTCATCAACCATGAGAGATCATTCAGCAGCCATGATTAAGCACAGTTGACGATGAACAAGTCCATCATTCACCCACGAATTTGCCAGCATCCGAAGAGATTGATGGTTTTCCCCCCTGTTGTTAGACATCAGTATACCGTATCATGCATTATGGACCTTGTGAACTTAAGTTTCTTTGGGCTGGATAGTGTATATGATCATGACTAGTCATGAGAGGCTATATCTCAAGTGACGTTAGCCGTTAGTGTGAATATATTAGTGAAGGACACATATCATTGTAGATGCACTTGCAATTCCTTGTCTGTTTGTTTGCGTCTGTGCATGAACAGTGTGATCTAATTCTGTAAAATCGAATGCACACATGCTAACAGCATGTGACCTACCAGTAGCTGGCTGGATCATTGACGATTTGTCGATTACCTACCTGTTGGAAATGGTGAATTTCCAGCCAGCTGTGTTAGATTACCGTAGCACAAACTCCACAGGAGAACAAAGATTGGATCGCACACCGACACTTTGGACTATAGTGGGTTGAGAACACTCTGCATGGCCCGATTCGTACAAGGCCTTTGAGCCAACATGACTTGACAGAACCCCCCGTAGTGAGTCCAGCGATCACCCCAAAGACACCATATAACTATAACTGTGATATATTGCCTACCTGACAGGGTTGCTATGGTTACACTCCCGCTATGACCCCAGCTGCTACGCTTCTACAAGCCATGGCCACGGTAACCGATTCCTGGCGCCTCGTAACAGCTGTTGAGCCGGCAAAAGACATCCAAGAGCTTCTTCCTGAGCACTGCTGGGTGGCGCTCGTCCACTGCTGGGTGGTTAGAAGCCATGCTTCACGTCGTGGTGAATGATGGCTGTGCCATGGGATATGGTTAACAAGTGGTGAATGATTGTTACAAGTTGTAGTGGGTAAGGCATATATGACAGTAACAAAAGATGAAACACTAGTGGTATATCAAAAAATATTTGAAACCATCAACCAGTAGACTCTGCACAAAGTAAAAATGTAATTATAGATGTAGTTTTCATAACTGCAGTCTTCAAATGACTATCATAGTTGAAATATACATCTACAGTATATCATATACATATACTACAAGTACATAGTATCTATCACTACATTCTCCACAAATAAATAGTTGCGAACACATGATTACAATTGATCACAACTAATGATATGGCTGTGGGTCAAAACCCTGTACCCCTGGTTCCCCTATCATTAACCTTTGTTTCTTCATGTTTCTTCATTATTGCTGGTTATTATCCCCTATGATTGTTGGTTAATATTGCCTGATAGCCAAATATTCAACAGCATCGAAACTTCTGCGACCAGCGTTAAACGATGTCGCGTTAAGCTCAAGTCGTCAACAGCCGGCAACCGTCGGGAACCGGTGGCTCATCATGGCGATGCGAGTCATCAACGGTGGCTTCTTGAAAATTCAGCAGGTGGCTGGTAAGCTGGTTCAAGATATGGCTATGGGTCAATATTAATGAGCCAACTAATGGGAAAAAAATGGTTAATGATGGGGGAACCAGGGGTACAGGGTTTTGAGGTGAACCCCTATGAAAAATATTGCCTTTCCCTTCGATCAGAGAGCCCCTCCACAGCTGCGGAGGACCGCAGCGTGAGTAACACATTGGTCAACCAACCCTTTGCCAATGATTACTAGGGAAAATGCCAGATGTTTGAAACCTCTAGCCAGAAAAATATTGGTCAACCAACCAACCAACCAACCAACCAACCAACCAGCATGATGGTTTGCTGGTGGCACTGCCCAAGCAGGTGGCACCGATCCTCTTGCCAGGGTGACAGCCCATCAGCTGCTTGCGCCATGTAACTCTTCAGTCTCCTCCGTGTCCCCCGTGCCCTGCCAGGCTAAAGCGTAGATCTCCAACATCTCCAGTTGATCCTTGGCAGGGATAGTAGCGTGCATAGCAGCTGGGTGTGTCACAGAATTGAATGGGCATTTGGCTATGGGTCAAGCACTTACCCAACAACTATGGTGGATAAGTTCACCAACAAAACTCTAAGGAAGACAATGGTTAATGATAGGGGAACCAGGGGTACAGGTTTTTGACCCACAGCCATTTAGGGAGTGGTATGGGTTTGGTTCAACTTGGTTCAGTCTGGTTTGAAGTGATTTTTTCATGCGGTTCAATGCAAAATAATCCACGCATTTGCCAAGGTTACGTGGGTGTTTGTTTCTCAAAATAGGGAGCCCCCAAAAATGGTTGGTGAGTTACGAGCACTATAAGCCACTACTCGTGGATGACTTGTGGGGTACCCCCCATCTTAAGAAACCACCACGTCAATGGTACCAAAGCGTCTGGTCTCCAGGCGATTCTTCGCACACAGGCCACCACAACGACAACACAACTGCAAACCCAACCACCACAACCACCAGAACCACCAACACAACCACCGTCATTGTCGTGACCTCATCATCATCATCATCATCATCATCATCATCATCATCATCATCATCATCATCATCATAATAGCAAGAAAACATCATCACCACCACCACCATCATCACCATCACCACCATCATCATCATCATCATCATCATCATCATCATCATCATCATCATCATCATCATCATCATCATCATCATCGGCGCAACAACAACATTGAGCCTTCGCCACGGCCACCACTTTGGCCCAGCTTCATCGCTCAGCATCTGCAAAGCTTTGGCCATGCTCGTTGCGATGATCTCCCAGGGGTTTTGGAATACTCCGCCTGGGACGGGCAGCTGGGCTGGGGTGGCGATGGTAGTAGGGTGATGTCATGTCATGTCCCAATATGGTTTGCTATGTGGCAATTCCATCCGACCCAAAGGTGGTATGGCAGGGACAAAACATGAATTTCTTCGCACATCCCAATGGCACCCCGTTGCAATGATGCCATTGCTGAAGAAAAGATGGACATTACTAACTTCGGAAATCAGCAGAGCCCGGTGTGTACGGAAGGACTTGCTTCCAAAAAAGGCTTCCCCCCAAGTGGGGTATGAGTACATTGTTCTGGTTACAGTTGTATATACCTATCGCTTCTGCATATCGAACAGTATGCCTAAATGTGGGGGTTCCTGCAATAGGGGTACCCCTCGATCATCCTTTATCAACCATTTACAGTAATGAACCATCCATTTTGGGGTTCCCTATGGCTTGAGAAACCAGCATGTGACTACACAAACACACATATGCAACAATTCCTGGCATGTCGCGAGAAGGCCGTGGGTTCCCTGCAACCTTTACAATCATCATTAAGTATTGACAAACATGGCCATGCAACTAGGAAAGATCATTCAACATTGGCTGATCTATTCGTATCAACACATCTACCTATATCAATTGTTTGGAACGTACTTGCTTTCCGATAAGATTTATGGCAGACACAGTTGAGCCAAATAACTATTTTCACATTAGTATTTACTCAATGACTAGTTACAAACAACTTACATTATTTGCTGATTTGCTAATCAATTACTTTGAAAAGTTCTGGAACAAAATCATCAAGAACTAGACAGTTGGTGATTTCAACCCCCTTTTTCGAAACCATCAACCAGGATTTGCTATAATCAATTGATCATTTGAAACATTTTGGAACATAGTTGTCAAGCACTACAGAGTGGTACCCCCTACTTAGCTTATTAACCAACTAGTAGTTATAGTAGTACCCCTACTTAAATGGCGAATCTCCACCAACTTACGGGTATGTGCCAAAATGGTGGTCCCCTCAAAAAAACCAATAGTTTCCATTTGACAGTGGGTCAAAACCCTTAGTCCCCCTGGTTCCCCTATCATTAACCAGCTCGTTTTCCCTATGATTTGGTCAGTATAAGCCATAAACTTGATGGTTAAGAGCTTGACCCATAGCCATATAGTTGGTATATATCCCCTATAATTGTTATAAATCATCTCCTATCATTAGCCATTAACCAGCTATTTTGTGTGAGGCCCAGTGGTTTACCCGTCACG
>VSDK01011777.1:107071-128565 GCA_009767595.1 Symbiodinium kawagutii
AATGGCTAAACCAGCTATAAATCGTGGATCTTCCACTTCCAGATGAACTTACCAGAGGGTAATAAACTCAATTAACAATCATTGAGCATCGTGACCCCTACCAATCATCATCAACCATGAACCATCACAGTTTACCAAGCACCATGATCCATCATTGGCAGCCGATGCTGTCCTTGACGCCCCACCGCTTCACCGGTGCCTCTTGTCGGGCGTCACGCCCTGTACCAACAGCTGGTCCATGATCAGCGGCTGGAGAAGGTGGAGCCTTGGCGGGGTTCGGAGACCAAAGAATGCTTAAGAATAATGGTCAAGAATAATGGTTAATAATAACCAAAGATCAAGAATATTATCATGGTTAATTCCAAAGAATGGTTAAGAATCATGGTCAAGAATAATGCTTAATAATAATGGTCCATGATAATTCATGTTTAATAGTAGGGGATAATGGTTAATAATAGGGGATAATGGTTGAGAATAGATGATAGGGAGATTTTCGATAGTTAGATAATGGTGAATAATAGGCAATAATGGTTTAGGGGATAATATGGCTCAAATGCATGATGATATCTTTAAACTGTAGATGTTCTCTAATCTTAGAGGGAAACAAATCGATTCCTTGAAGATGTTGTAGAGATGATTGTGTAAACAACATGTAGAGTTCTATTTAGATGACATAGCGATACAACAACGAGACTGTGTCGGATGATATAACTAGAGACAAATCCAAATAATTCCAGATATATAGCCAACACTGCGTGATATGATACCACTTTCGGCAAATAACCCTCAGAAACAGTCAGTTGTTGCGGTGGTGAAACTCCGGCCCCGCTAGTCACCAAAAGCAGTGATCACCATTATTGCGCTGTTCCTGGTAGGGGCACGTGGGAGCATAAGCCAGGGTTTACTGAGCAATGATAAACAATCATGGCTGCACAGAACCACAAATAAAATGGACATAGCTATTCACCAACTATGGTTGTGCCCTTGTTGCTGCAGGTGGCATTCTGACCAATTATGACAAACTGCCAATCCTCAACAATGTTAGCCAATACCAAGAATATTGGCTGAATTGAACAGAAAGGACTCTAGGGGGTATATATGTGTATGTGTTGATCCCCATCAATTTGATGTCCAAAACTGCGGTCTGTTTCTATCTTGAAAAGTTGATGATTGATGGCTGTTCAGACATACCGCCGACGCAGCGCGGAGGAGCCGCTGCTGGGCTGCAAAGCCACCAACGTGAATGGCTGGGGATGGCCAACGTTACATGATCTGGTTGTTGAGGACATGAAACAACAGTGGTTTACAAATACCTCTTTAAATCATCTATTCCCAGCTGATTCTCAGCTCTAACTTTGGCTAGATATTCCTTGTTTTTGTGCATTGCTTATTCATAGCAACATGAAGGATACACAGGTAAGATCATGTTTGATCAACATATCGGTGTTTGTCAAAAAAGAAACCCCGCAAATCATCCATGAGTCATCATTTTGAGTAGTAGACCAGCCATTTTGCGGGGTCCCTACTGACGTCCCTGTGATGAAGTGCAACTGTGCCACCCCAACGGATCAACGGACCCACCAGCGAAAGCCAAGTCACTTCTCCTTGAGCTTCTGCAGCACTTCAGCTGACTCAATGGCCTGGCGAACTAAGCGGATCGGTTGCTACAGGCCCCCGCAACTGCCGTGACGTTCGACACCATCGTTTCAAACAAATGATCCACCCACAACTATATAAATAGAACAAGCCACTCCCTCTCCATATCCTATCAGGATGAAGCTGACCCCGTGGGGTGTTCAATTGGAGACGGATATCATGGCTGAGTCGAAAAAACAGAAACGTGTAGCGCTTCCCAGGCAGGTCGATAAGCTGCAGAACGATCTACCCTTGATGTCTATAATCCTTACATCTAGCAATAGGCTGGCACCCAACTTTTCAGCACCATGAGTTCAAAAGTGCTCCCACTTGGTACATGGATGGTGTGCCCTGACTCCCATGTTAATAAATTACTGGCTAACTATCTTTACTTACTGGTTGAGGAGAATCTGTATCAACCTTGCTGGTTGCTGCTTAATCACGTGGAATTTCTGATGAATCACATGTAATTCCTGGAAAATTACAGTACATGTACTTTCTGGTCAATTGCATTTAATTGCTGTTTGGTGGATGGTTGAACCACCTCCACAAAAAAATATACTTGTCAACCAGCCAACCATTTGTTGAAAAGAACAAATGTCAACCACCAATCAGCTATAGTTGGAGCTATCGCCCATAGTCTACCGCAAGTTCAACCATTCTCAGCTAGTGGTTAATCACATGTTCAAAGGTTTTCCCATGGATTTTCCCTTCATTCATGGAAAATCAATGGAAAATCTATCGGAAATCCATGGAACCAGTGCTTAACCACAGAAAATCCATATAAAATCCATGGAAAATCAATGGAAGCGGTTCTTAAGCACCGAAAATCCCATGGAGAAAATCCCGGGTGCTTTTTTTCGACGCCTGGACCTTCAGGTAGCCGTTGATAACCTCAAGGCCCTGCGATGCGACGTTTGTGGATCTCTATGAAGAAAGGTCACCACCGTTTGAGCCCTGAAGAGGATGAAAATGATCAGTTTGAGTAAAGGTGATTCAATAAAAAATCCGAAATGAGATGATACACATCAAACTGATCACGTGAGATGATGGACATGATAAGTTTGAGCCTACTTAATTGAACATGATATCTATGATCACTATGAACATGATCAGTTTTGACTTTATTTCAAAATGATCATGTTGGTCATGTTCTAGAATATGATCTCTATGATCACTATGAACATGATCATTTTTGAATAAAATTGATTGAATAATCATGCAAAGAATGATAATGCACATCAAACTGATCACATGAGACGATGAACATGAGCAGTTTTTTGGTGATCATGTCTGAAGAAACACTCAAAAATAATCAGTTCTTTGTGATTGTTTTTACGAGGGAAACCAGTTTTGAAAAGGGAAACATTTTGTGATCATTTTTAGAGAGGGAAATCACGTTCATGGGAAACCACGTTCATCTCAAAATAACAGTGATCATTGAAATGGGGAATAGAAAACATTGAATAGGGAACCCAATCGTTTAATACGGAAAGCAGTTATCTAATAGGGACGTTGGGGAAACATGGGGAAACCAGTTGTCTCAATGGGGCAACCAGTCCTTTAAAAATGTTGTGGGGTTCTTGCTCAACCTGGGACCAAGCATCAGCAAACGATCCGTTTCAACGAGGAAGCAATGGTTGCGAGGGGGATACACCAACTGATATACCCAAGTGATTGGCCCTCAACTATTTACGCAGTCCCGTGACGTGGCGACTGATTTTTTGAGCACCGCCATGTTTCATTAAAATGATCACTGTGCAAACAGCACTTACTATAACTGCAACGAAAACAATGCCAATTGGAATCTGTGATGTAGTGGGCATAAGCGGCAGCCTAAATCATCCTAGAGCTATAATTAATTAAGGGGGTTGAGTCTTGTGAAACAAAGACTAAAATGGATCCCCCTGAAGAAACCGAATGTAGCGAAACCAATGACCATCCCGTCGTGCACGTGTGGAAGTTTGAACACACAGCCGTCCAAAACATTGGCTCCAGAATGCTTAACCATCATTGTATTGGCCATTATTTATCATTCTCCGAAGTATCAATTGTCATTGTGTCCACCATCACCATCAGTTAACCATCACTCACCATCACTTCACCATCAATATTCAATCATTGTATCAACGAAGAATGCAAGCATGGTACCACTATCAACCAACAGTACAACCAATATCAACCATCAATTCACCATCACCATAGCCATCAACCATTTATCAATCTATCAACCATCAACCAACTAGTTCGCCATCATTGCAGAGTCAGAAAAGTGAACCACCACTTAACCACCATTGGACCACCACTTAATCACTGTTGAACCGCCATTGAAACATCCTTGACAGCCATAAACCATCACAACAGCATGGCCCATGGCCATCACTTCACCAATCTTTCCCCCTTCTGAGTCGGTCCTCAATCTCCAGCATAACCGCGGAGTTCAGGCCACCTGAAGGCGCCGGCGCCGGCGCTAGGGCCATGTTGGAACTTGGGATGCAGCTGGGATCAGCGACATGGAGTTCATGATGCCAAACATGTTGAGTTGTTGATTATATCAGAAATGTGAAACCGAATGTGGAGAGTTGTTGGGTTCACAGGTTATACTTGCGGTCCATAGGTCTTCGGTTGTCTGGCTGATCGCAATCAACCGCTTTGTTGATTGCTGGGTTGGTTGAGGTTTGAATCACTAGTTTCAGCCACCGATCCTGAGGTGTAAATTGGTGGATCCGTTGCGGGGGGTTCCTTAGAATTGTGAACCCCAACAAAATGGAGTACTATCTACTATACATGTTCAAGAGACTGGATGATTTGAGGGTCCCCTACGTGGAGAAACAACCAATAGCTCGCGGGCTCTGCCATCTGGCAGCTTGGAAAGAGAAAAATGAAAAAACAACAATTGTAGTGCATTATATGGCTGTGGGTGAGTTCACACTGTATCCCTGGGGTCCTATGATTAAGCAGCAAGTTTTCCAACTATTATTCCCGATGCTTGACAATTATTGATGCTTAATATGGACCCAGCTCGCCCTATATTATTCAAGCATACAATCAACCTAGATGATTGACAAGTTCATGGTACATGGTAGGGGGATCATCCGAGTCAACCGTATCCATTCAACACAGAATCCACTGGAGCTGTCATGAGGCCCGTGTCAAGCTGCGAGGTCAGGGAACATACGGGCGAAGCTTCCACGGTGATAAACGGTTGCAAGTGATGTTTCCCTCTTGGTTTAATAAATTCCAAAGGCTGTTTGAGGGTGGGGGGGTACCATGGCTTAATGGGCAACCAGTTGGCTTAACTAGGCGATACCCACATTGGTCAACTGAGGGTTTATTAATCCAGGGTTGGCATTACTGGTGCTTTAGCCACTGGGGATGCGGAGGTGTCACGACCACCCGTTGCAGTAGCATCCATGAGCATCCCCTTTAGTGGCACATCGGTGACCCAACAGCAGCAGCATCAGCAGTACAATGTGACCCGATCAAGCTCCAACCACCATTATCGTTATTTACCTTTTGATTGCGGCCACTATTAACATCTATTTACTACTATTGTCACAGTTGCCACTATCAAACATCATCCTTGGCCATGTTTCATTCATCTCAACCACCGTGGTCAGAAGCTTCGTTACTGAAGGACTTGTTGTTCTATCGCCGACACTCCTTGCAATACCCGTCCTGAACCATTCTTTACCATCATTGATTTCTTTTGAATCATCGCATCAGCTGCCAATCACTCACCATTATCAACCGTGAACCATCAAGTAATCATGTTTCACGACTATGAAGCCAGCATTTGGTGAATGGTCACTCCGGGTAGCTCCTCGCCTGTTCCCTCTTGTTAAAGTGCGTCTTAAGGGATACGTCTGGCTCCAACCACCCAACCACCAGCCAGTAAAGTCAATCACTAAACCTCCCAAAAACCATTTATCAGCCAGAAATGGACCATACTTTCACCATCAATTCATCATCACGTATTAGCCATCAACCATACTCAACCATATTCATCAACCATTCTTCAACAAGTATAAACGCACCATCCATTCGCAAGCAACTAAACATCAACCAACCAGCAATCAAATTAGCCGTCAATCAACCATTCACCACCCATCATATCCCCAGCAAAATCAGCTCATTCACCACTTCATTAGGCCATCAATTTAGCCATCAACTCATCATACCCTCATATGGTGGTTTCTCAGCATAGGGGACTTCCAAAACGGGTTGGCTTATTACCTATCAGCATCATGAATGACGAAGAAACTAGCCACCATCTAAAAAGGATCAATCAATAGTCAATTGGCTATTATGCCCTGTCATTCACCAGTATCCCCGTATAGACCTATGCAAACTATTGTAAACCACCATTGATTATTTATAATAACATCCCCCGCTCGTTCACCACTGTGATGTAGACCAACCAACATCACCATCGAAAAAAACAAAAAACACATTAACCATGATCTTCCCAATATAATTAAAAAAATCAAAAAAACCCATCAACCATGTCAACCACCACCACAGTTGCACCTTTGAACCTACCACGACACTAAAAACCATTAAACAAACCAGAGTTCAATTAAAAACCATTAAAAGAACAATTAAAACCATTTAAAAACCATTAAACAACTTAAACAACCATTAAAAAACACTACTGTAATATCCCCAGCTCGTTCCCCAGCTCGTGGTTCCCAACCAACACTGCCACCACCACCGTTGTGCCACCCGCGGCAGTGGCACCTGGGCGCTTCTCATTGGCCGCGTTGTCCAACAAGAACTGCGCCGCCGCCGGGTGCGCGGCCAACTGAGCCCGGGGGCCACCTGGCACGGCACGGCGGCACAGCGGTGACCAAGGAGGAGAAAGAACCATTAAATTAACCATAAATAATGGTTATCATAAATGGTTAATTATTAATTATGGTCATAATTGATTAGTTAATGGCCATTAGTTAATGGTTAATTAATACCCATTGGTTATATTAATGGGTATTTAATGGGTACTTAATGGTTAATTAATGGTTCTTTCATGGATATTTAATGGTTATCTAATGAGTTATTATTGATTAGTTAATGGTTATTGCATGGGTATTTCAATAGGTTTTGAATGATTTTTTAATGGAAATTTAATGGTTAATTAATGGATTAATAATGGTTACCAGTGATAACCGTTAATGTGTTGGTTGATGAATGAATATTTAATGGTGAACTAATGGTTAACTAATGGTTATGGGTATTTAATAATGGTTCATTAATGGGTATTTAATGGTTCATTGGGGAGTTTGGTTGGTTGATGAAGCTGATTGATGGTTATTGAATGTCAATGAAGCTGATTAGTGATGGCTTTGATTTTTCATGGTTGATGGATTAATGAAGCTGATTAGTGGTCGATGAATCACAGGATATCATGGGTTGAGGGTTATTCGGTTGGTTGGTTGCGTGCTTGCTTGCTTAGTTGCTTGCTTGGTTGGCTGGGCGGTTGGTTGGTTGATTGGTTGGGCGGTTGGTTGGTTGATTGGTTGGGTGGTTGGGTGGTTGGGTGGTTGGGTGGTTGGGTGGTTGGGTGGTTGGGTGGTGATTAATGGTTGGTTGATGACTTCGTAGACAATCTGTGTGGTTTGAATTTATGGTCTACTGGTTGATAATTGCATGGTCACTGATAGTTAAACTATGGTCCAAACGAGCTGGTCAGTAGGGGATGCTCACCAATAGATATAACCCATCATAATAGCTGATACTGGTTCATCATTGACAATGAATTGATGGTTCATGGTTGGACACTGGTAACATAATTCCACAAAACGGTGTGCTTATACTGGCTAATGGTGAGCTAATGATTGGACATAGTTGCTTGATATTACGAGTGAAAGCATGGGTGAACATGGATCATGGTCAGCCATATCGTGTGCTTTGCTAATCTCGCCAGTCAAAGACCATGGGCTGAGAATATAGCAGTACAACCAGTATAATTATCCACAATACTAAACAAATTGACATACTTATGTAATGTAGGGTTGCACTAGATAAGAGATGATGCTTAAGCACTGTTCTTAAGCATGATGCTTAATCAGTGTAGTTTAAGCATTACCCTCCTAGTAAAACTATCATATACTAACATACACTGCTTGATTAAGAGCGAGATTCCGGTCGTAATCAACTAGGAGCTAGCTAGCTAGGTCAACCAGAAATCACCAATCAAAATAGTTTAGTTTCACCCCAGCCGGGCCATTGCTGGAAGAATCCACTGACTTATGGCGACACCATAAATTTCACTCCACGAAACCAATGAGTCAACGTGAAACGAACGACCTGGACTTCCAACCATCTGGGAGGCTCTAAGATGCTAGCCTCATCCATTAAACCTCCTCTCCCCCATGAAGACCACAAACCAAAGCGCTTCCCACGGCTATACTTCATGATCATCACTGGTGCTTACCCGACTTGCTAGTTCGACATCTTTGCCAGGTACTGAATTCATGACACAAACACACCTGCCATGTCAAACAAAAATCACCGTGAATCCTCTGCCAGGTCAACAGCTGGTGCCTGTGTTGTCAAACTTGTAGTCCTGAACGTCATCCACGATGGCATCATGCGAGGGATACTCTGCACCGTTCAACTGCGATGGCAGTACGAAGAGTGCTCCGTCGTTCTCCTGTAGTCCCCATGGTGGCCGCAGAAAATCTTGATTTCCCTGGTTGAAAAGGTGTATTTCATCTATTGGTTGGTACCTAGGTACCCACTTCGCTTGTATCCTATGTCACAGGCAACAAGTAAGCAGTTCTTTAAGCAGTGTGGAAATATCAATAATAGGAAGCGACTAGGAGAAAATAATGTCCACAAAAATGAAAAAAATGAGGTTGGAATTGAATCTTTGCATCAGCAAGAGTGAAAATCAGAAGTGGAATGGGAGGTGAGGGAATGACTGCGAGAATATAAACAAAAAGGATAGTTGTGGTATGAATGTGTCAAACAACACTTGAGAAATAACTACCGCCACTGACCCAACCAGCCACAACAGCCAGCATTAACAACAGCACCAACACGAACACCCAAATCAACGCAAAGAGCAAAACACCAATCAGAACAGCAACGAAATCCGCGACAGCTACGGCAGCGATAAAGCGTGTGTCGTTTCAGATCTCCTTTCGCTGGATTTCAACCATGATCTCAGAGGAACAAATGCCTCAGAGGTCAATGGGCCTGGAACAAGCCTCAGGTCTATGCATCGCTGACGCCTCCTGTCTCTGAGATTAAAACATCTATGTAAGTTGGCAATCATACGCATCATGGAATATGTATGTATCTATAGTTTGAAATTCTCGTATGATATTGTATACAGAATTCATTGCCCACATCATATCACTTCATTCAAGCATCCAGATATTCTTCAACAAATCAGTGCTAAGCGTGAATTTATGATGCAATGCATTGGTTTGGTTTGTCCATAGCCACAAGGGTGCCACCATACTTTGATGTTGCTTGGACATTTTTCACTGTATGTTGACTGCTTGAGCACAATCCATGTCTAGCCAGGCATATATAATCTCAAATAGAAAGGGGCACAATTATCAATAACCATTGTTTTCCCTATATTCTTGTTGGCTATTATCCACCATCATTGGTTGGTTAACTGCTTGACCCAGCTCGCCAGTTCTCATTGCAATACCAAAAAAAATATATATATATATACCAAAAAGTCGATTTCACATCCCAACAGCCCGAGATGTTCACCACGGATACGGGTGAGCGCAATGTTACGTCGGTTGGACTCCCAGGTCAGGTGTAGAGTGTACTCACTACCCTCTGGTAAACTAACCTGGCAATGGAAAATCCACCAATTATAGGTGATTTCTTAGGGTTTTTCTATGTAAAATGGTCCTTTTCCATTGCCATGTTAGCTTACCAAAGGGTATCATAAGTATCCGTCAGCGTCTGTAACTAACGCAGTCATTTAGCCGAGGGCCATCGAATAGGAATGCTCATGATCATGATTCGAGAGTTCTTGCCATACTCGGCAGTACAATCTGACAAGCCAAGCAACCCACACATCCACCAAGCAACTAACTCACCAGCTATCTGACAAAATCACGAACCAACCAACTAAACAAACCATCCAAATCACAATTAGCCACCCATCCAACTAAGTCACTAACCAACCAACTCACCAAGCAAGCAACCAACCAACCCACCAACCAACCACCCTCCCCGTGTCGAGATGCGGAGATTTTTCTTCGTCAGCTTCGAGAAATCTTCCACCAACCAGCTGAAAGGCCTCCCCCCAGGGCTGCCCAGCGCTGCTGGAGAGCCCGGTCGCGACCAACTTCTGAAAGTCTCGAGGCACTTTGGCAATATGACGATTAGGGCAGAAGTTCACCAAGAATTGCAGGGGATATACCAACTATTGAGATGGGCTTCTGTTACTTAAATGCGTCGGATTTTTGCAGATAGTGGATTTTATACACTTATTTCTTCAGAAGATTATGGTAGTTGCGGGAATATCGGGGTTCTTTTTCAAGTATAGCAAACCATCCCTCTTCAGCAGTCCAGTCACTATCCCCTCATCACGGACAGTCACCTGCTCGAAATTCATGGTACACTGATGCCCAATTTCTTCTTATGATACTTTTCAATGCAAAGCTATGCTCATTAAACTATCGCTGTGAATCAACACCCTGGCGACAAACCCCAAGTTGACAATACTAAACTGCTTGGTCCCCCCCTAAGTATAGCTGACAACCCCCTGTCCATCACCTCAGAAATCACCCCTTTCGCCAGGGCCTGGCTCCACGTCCCCCAGTTCTCTCATTGGTGCCATGGGTTTTGGAATGGATTCCTGTAGGCTTCTCATGTCTCAGACCTTCTGAGAAGGTGGGGTTTTATATTGATGCATATATATATATATACATGTATAACAATAGTTTTTTATCATGTACACATCTAAATGTATCTATCTGTCTAGTCATATCTTAGAAATACATGCATATGTATTCATTGGCACATTTGTACATCTATACATTTGCCTATTGTGTAATGTTTATGTTTATGTAATCTGTAAATATCACCACTACTGATTGAACTCATCCTCATTCGTCTTAATCAGCCCCGGGGCCCACGGCTTAGCTGCTATGCTCAACCGGGTTGGTGGCCGATTCGAATCGCCCCATCTTGGGATCAGCAACGACCTGGCCGGCCCACCCTGGGCCCTCGCCTGTCTTGGATCTGTTGGCAAATGAATCTTCCAACTCGTTGGTTCTCACTGCTGAGCCAGCCCTTTTCCTTGGCGCATAGCGGGCTTGTTAACTCGGGAGATCCGTGGATGGCAGAGCTGAGGTTGCTTGGCTGGCTGGCTGGCTGGTTGGTTGGCTGGCTGGCTGGTTGGCTGGCTGGCTGGTTGACATGTCAATGGGTCGTAAGTCTCCAAAGCATTCAGAAATCGCATTTGGAAATCAGAACAGTATCCGCAGAATGGGCTTGTGAGCCATGACCATTCTTGGGGATCGTCAACCCATCGAAACCCATCACTGGGATGTTCAGCTGGGGCTAGAATTGGGATGAAACCACGGTAGAGAACCCTACAAGGTAAGTGAATTACCAAGCATGTTTAGGAACCAGTCGCTAAATTGGGGACACCCATCCAGGTAGAGATTCATTTTTACCATTGCAAAGAATTCCCAGTGCAGCTTTGGATGCCGCTACAGTTGTGACCAGGGGTCAGCGACAAAAATTTGCAGCAGAACACTGCGACAGAACAAAGCAGCCATGGGTCTGGATGACAAGTATTATGCGATCTTCCGGATATCCGATCTTTACCATTTCTGTAAGGTTCACAGGGTCTACGTTACCTGGATACTTGTTCTTTCACAAGTGCTTCCTTGGCATTCCCATGGTAGACATCTTACTCCACCGACGTTACCGAAAGGCTGTAAGGGATCGAGGCTCGAAAGTGTACTTCCCCTTGGAACCGATCAAAGACCATTCGCCCTGCTTCTTGGAGATGAAGTCCTATGCAGGTAGAGAGACATGGTGGTTTCTCAAAATAGGGGGCCCCAAAAAATGGTTGGTTTATTACTATATGACTATAAATGACTATTAATGGATGATTTGGGGGTACCCCTATGACTTGAGAAACCATGCAGGTAGAGAGACATGGCCCTGGTCGAATCGTCAGATTCAGCTGGTCGTTGGTCCCCACATGTGACGCATGATGGACTTCATCCACTGCGTCTCGTGGCGAACCACACCGCGCTGGCCATGAAAGCACCAATCACTTTCAGATAGAAAGACGAAGAGATAGAATGATCAGTGTATATATATATATACACACATGTAATTAAGTAAACATATGATATCTATATAGCTTGAATAAAATCGAAATTAAAACAAATATAGTATAGATAGACAGAACAAACAATTAAATGAGATAGTTGCGATAGTTCCCAAGGGATGACTGCCCGATACCCCGTATATGAAGGGTGCCTCCCAAGCATCTCCAAAACTGCACATGTTTCTAGGTGGGACCCCATCGAAAACCTGGCGCCCCTAGCCCGCATTTGTGGATTCGCCAGTTGCTGGGTGATGTACTACCACTGTTGACTGATGTTACATGGCAAAATTTCCTAGAAGGCACGTAGATCACCCTCTATGCTCACCGGGTGAACAGTGAAAAATCTAACATAGAAATGCATGTTTTCTTTTTTCAGCAAGTCAAAGGTGTTTTCCATTTCCAGGTGCTTATCTGCACAGGGCGTACGACGATCCACTGAATGTTCACCTGTTCGGGAGAAGGTACCCATCTCCTATGCATTCTGACCATGTGCTTGGGAGTCTCCCCCAATAATCAACCGAAGATTACATGCAATTCGAAAGAACGATTGTGTTTCAAACATGGTCATATAATTCTATAAATATAGAAATGTATATGTATACTACTTGCAGATACTTGCAGTATATACTAATCATCAAACAACATGTTTGAAGATGAACCAGTCAACCAAATCATTAATGCCTCATACTCAGACAAATTGATTGAAGATAAAGCCGAACCCAGCGTGTCACTGGCACCGTGCCTCACCAAAGTCTTGGTCTTCGATGTCAGGCACCTACAGAAGTACCAAGTTGGGGATTGGATGGCAGTGACTACAGCTGGATATGCAGCGGGGGTTGGTGAAGCCGTGGTTGAAAGACCTATGTTTGGCAGCTGAAGTAACCGCTAGAAACCATGGGAATTGTCACCACTCACGAGCCGTGGGGGTGCACATCCAAGTATGGCAAATGTGCACATTTAGAGGTGGAAAACAGAGATAGGCCTAGCAGAGCCTGGCACAGTGCCACTAGCCACAGGTTGCCACAGGATCCAGTGGTGGAATTGATAGATACCCATTTTCAATTCAATGGCTTCAACATTGACTGTAGGGGTACAGCGATGTCTTGACAGGCTTTCCGTGCATGGGAACAATCGGGCTTGTTCATGGCAAGCTGGTCGTACCCCCGAGCATCTCCGATGCAAACCGTCAGTTTGGAGTACCATCATTGATGGACAAACCCGGTTCATGGTTGAGGCATGTTGAGGCCATGGTTTCGTAGGAAGTGTTGTATCCAACCTGGTCATCCACATCTGATGAGTGCTTGCGTCGAAGCAGCCCCCTGAGTTGGGGCGTGAGCATTTGGTTGTTGATACTTTACAAAAAAAATCAGATGAGCGTGCACACCCATCAAGGTTATAGTTTTCAATCAAACCCCAGTTCCACAAGGAATCCTTGAAGTGGTCACTGAGTGTCCCTGACGTCCCCGCAGCATCCCTGTGCCTTGTCGACTGCGCCAGGTTGCCCGAAGGCAGAGGCAAAGACATCGAACTCTGACTCCATGAAGATGCACATCTCAATGCTCGAGCTCATGATGTGCTGCTTCTTCTCCTCTGAAAGCTGATCCAACGCCAAGTACACAGCCTGCGCAGTCATCTTCGGGAAATCGTCCTTGAAATCACCGCTGAAGATGCCATCACTGATGGGCAAGAGACGCAGTCTCCTGAGGCCTTGTTGCATGCCGACGCTGGCAAACTCGTCAAAGACGTTGTGATAGGCGATGGCAAGCTTGTCAACTGCCTCATCGAAGGAATAACCTCGACGGAGGTCTGGGCCAACGACATGGATGCATTTCTTCTTTCCACCCGCGTACGCGTAGTATTTTGCCTGGCATTCCTTGCAGATCGCACCCTTCACCTCTTGAGGAAATGACTCAGCTTCGCTGATGCCAAGCCATACGTAGTTGGCTTGTGAGGCGCCCTTGGCATCCTTGGGGCCTTTGTCGCAGATGAATGGCAGACCTGCAGGATCCACCAGGATCGTATTCTCGTCGGGCGGGTCGGCTTTTTGCTCCTTGCTGTTGCGGCCCAGAATGCCATAGCGCTTCACCACCAGACTGGATCCGAGTTTGCCCAGGGCCTGCGCAAAGGTGCAGGGTCATGAAAACAATGGGAGTCTTAAACGGAGTTCCCGGAAGAAAAATCAGGAGCCAACCCCTACAGTCTCAGATATTTATCAACTTTCGATGTGGTCGTTTGCTTCAGAGGTCGTGGTGAATGATGTCATGGTGAAATTACACCAAAACCTCCAGTCCATTGGCAACAAATAATCAGTTTTCTGATGCCGTACTTCCATGGTTGGTGACTTTGTGAAAAACCAACCGAAGAAGAGAAATGTTCGACTCCTGGTCTCCATACGGACATGTCAAAGACCACTCATGTTCTTTCCACGGCCTCATCTTTGTGACCAATGCTATTTCCAATGCTGGTTGTCCTGATAGCTTTCCCAATCTGGCATATCACTAACCATCATCAACCAGTATTAAACCACCATCAATACATCAATCAACCATTTACCCAGTGAATTTCCCATTGCTTTGGAGTCATGTTTCATTTTTGGTGAACGGTTGGCTGGGGTCAACACCCTGGTCGGTTACGAGCCGTACGGCCCATACCCAATTCATGGTGGCCAACCAGTTGCTTGCTGCAGAAAATGGCCAACCACGATTCCTGAAAATGCACCCATGGTTCGGAGCTGTCACTGCTTTTTTGTCAAACCTGAGCTGTTTATGAGAAGACTGCGGGTTCCATCCTCTTCCTTGCTTGAGAAGTTGTATATAAAATGCTCTGCTTGTTCAGGCGCTAGCATACCTACTCAATGAACAAGCCTTTCAAATTCAAGATTGCATTATATAAATTACTGATGCGTTTCATGTCGGCGTCGCAGGATTCATTTCGAGCAGACGCTGGTTGACCACAAAGAATGGGCAACAGTTTTGCAGCAAATGGTTGATACTCATTTGATGCAGCAAATGGTTGCAAAAGTTTTGCAACTAATAGTTGCAAATGGTTGATCTTTCTCGTACTCGTCTAACCTTACGAGCAAAGACTCCAGTTCAAGTTAAAGACTCCAGTTTCGAAACTAGGATTGGCTCTTGGCAAGCGGAATATGGATGCATATGGGTGTATCTCAAAATAGGGTATCCCGAAGTATCCCTAAGTTATCCAATATCAACAATTTATAGTTCATAAACCATCCATTTCGGGGGTTCTTAAGAAATGACTATATGGTTGCCAGGAAGCGACGAGATCATCTAAGGCTAGCCGTCAGGCGCCAAGCGCTGTGGAAGGGACCTGCGGCGATGACTTTAGGCGTCGGAGCTGCTGTTGTAAGTCCTGGCGGCTTCGCAGTGGCACTGATGCACTGTGAATCGTAGTTCTTTAACAACTAATAGTTGTACTAAAGTAGTACTAATAATACTATTAACAATTAATATTAACAATTATAGTACTATTAATGCTACTAGTAGTTCTTGATAATACTATATAGTAGTTCTTGATAGCAATTAATATTAAAAGTAGTACTAATAGTAGTATTAATGTAAGTAGTAATAACTTAAGATATTAAACAACAAGAGTGGTGCTTTGATAAGCTGCCTCCAGGTTGATTAGTAGCTGATGTGGAGTAGTTCTTTCCGAACAAGAGTGAATACAACAAATGATAAGTTGTTATTAGGAAAGAGTTATCGCTAATTATTCCTTCATGAGGAAAGAGTTATGATGCTTTGATAACCTTGCTTACAAGTTGAATAGTGACTAATAGTGGTATAGTGCTTGCAGAACGTGTAGAGTCCTAGGCCCGAAGTTCACCCGCGAAGCTGAGTTTCCCTGGTGCACTTGCAATATGATGGTTTCTCAAAATAGGGGACACCCGAAGATATGGTTGGAGTTTATCACTTTTAGTATCTTTTAGACTGATCAATATTAGGTGATTTGGGGGATCCTGTGACTTGAGAAACCACGATATTGAGCTATCAAACATTCAGAGTTTATCACCACCTCGTGGTGATACACCCTTAGTTGACTAATAGGGCGTATCCCCCAAAAGCCTTGGTTCCTCGTTCAGGATGGTACACCCCCAATTCATCAACTTGTGAAATCTATGAAGCCAAGGGGTTAAAATTACTCATCAACCCATGCACTTCAGCCAAGCCAAATTCAGAGTTCAACCTCCCGTAACGAGCGGCGTAACCCGTGCGGATCCTGTCGACTTTGCAAAGACGTCTCCGCTTCAGCCTCTGGCGGCCGTACCTCATCACCTCTCTAGTTTTCATCTCAAGGGGGCGCTAGCAACAGGTAGCAACCCGTGGATAACAAGATGAACAAGCTGGTTGGTAACGAGGTTAAACCTTAGTTGTTTCACGTTAAAGCCTAGATCTTAAATCGCAACTAGAATACTTGATAAGTCAAGTGCCTTCTTCGGCCAAGCAACAAGAAACCAACGACACCAGGGGGACCTGACACTCCAAATGGAATGATTTGGTAAGGATACAAAAAAACAACACCGCGTTATAATGATATATTCTTGCCAGGGATAGACATCCCACTTGCTTGAAATTATCGTCATTCTACTCAAAAAACACCACTTTTTTCGGGGGTAGTCTGACCATGTGTGAATAAACCATGTGGCTTCATACTGTGTCATGCTTCCATCACCAATATTCTACCAACCATGAATCATCATCAACCATTCTAAACCATCATTGAACGGCGTTTAACCACATAGTTGACTGATTATTCTCCCATGAGTTGCTTGGCATTGTGCTAAACTTCACCTTCGTCCAACAACCAGTTGCCCCAAAAACAGTGCAATGGCCCGCGGTCTGCGTGAAGGCTCAAAGGCACCTCAAGCGGATTCATCTAATACACAGGCGGCTAAATGATGCTCAATGATCGTAGTCCACATAGTTGCTCCTACATCTTCTTTAAGTGGACCTGAAGTTGGCATGACCAAGCATTGGCCAATTCTTGTATTAAGTTGGTCGCTTTCCTGCCAAACATGTCATAGGTTTCGAGATCCCTTCGGTCGCCCTTGGAATTGCTGAGCCGTAATCACGGACAATCGTAGACGCCGCTATCTCAAGACTTTGAATGTTAGGCTGGTTTGGAACAAAAACAGATTGAATACAAATCAAATGGTTAAACCAACTATCATACCCCATATGGTGGTTTTGAAAATCGGGGCTCCCCCAGTATCATCCTTTGTAGTATTCATTTGTAGTAATTAACTTCAATCAAGACTTTGGGGTTCCCCTAGTTGTAGAGCCCCTATGATTGCTTATAATCCCCTCATTAATCGTCAGCGCTTAGCAATAAACCAAGCATAGTTTTGGGGGTCCCTTAGCTGTAGAACCCCCCAAATCAGTTCAATCAGCTTAGAAGCGAAGGCCCAGTCTTCATCATCACCAATGCCTTGATCTTCACCGGTGGTCGTCAGTACTAGTGGCTCTTAATGGCTGCAGTACTATCATTTCTCAAAAAAAAGGATCTGGTGAACTATCATGTTGGGGATAAACTATTGTTCCATGGTATTAACCAGTATTTCTCAAAAAAAGGATAGTTAGTACCAGTATTCTGTTGGGGCGTTAACTATCATGTTTGTCTCAATGGATAGTGCCCCAATGGCCTGGAGCAATAGCAGTTGATCACAGGGAATGTGTCAGTTTGCACTTGTCAAATGGATAGTTCTGCTTGTGCTGGGAGACACAATGGTGGCAAATACACGGATCTCTGCTTGTTTCCAAAGGTTTGCAATGGCAACAAATGGAGTGCAGTGCAGCTGTGATCTAAGTGGGTTTCACTATCAACAATTCATCGGGCATAGCGGAAAACAGCTTCAAATATTGCTGGGTTGGTCACTTGGAAGCACTGGGGTCCCACTCGAAGGATGAAGTGGTGCAGCAACACAGATTCGAGGAGAGTTAAGAACGAGGTCAGAAATAGCAAACACAACACAGACAGCAAAATCATACTGCCGCAACAACAACATCAAGAACATCTAATTACAAGTCTGTCCATAGACATGGGTAACAGTTGTTACCACCGATGAACTGAACAAGAACTACATTAAACTGCCTACAACCTTTAACGAAACTGGATAAAACAAATCTAAAAAACACTGCCCATGATTCATGAACACTACCCATGATGGATAACAAAAACACTACCCATGATTAAAACTGATTCCCTTTCGTTCATTGACCATCACGAAACATCATGGAACTATCACTCACCATGCCGAGCCAAGCACTCAGCTGACAGCATCCCTCACCGTCCGGAGACGCCATCGCTACCGCCCCCCCCCCCAAGCCTTCCACTGGCCTTCCAGGTCATTGACACGATCAGTGAGGCCTTGCTTGCGCGGAGAGGTGACTTCAGGATCTGGGTGAAACCAACCATGATTCTCTGGTTTAGTCAAGCAATGGTTGGTTTAGCAATCATGGTTACATTAATAAGTTACTACTGTGTAGTTGCTACTGTTTAGTAATCACGGTTACCAGGATTCTCTGAATTATCACAAAGTAACTACGGTAAGTTACTGCTGTTGAGTTAATTAACCATGATTCAAGCAGGTTGCATGATTCACGCAGGTTAGTAACCATGATTCAAGCAGGTTACATTAGTAAGTTACTACTGTTTAGTTAACCAGATTGGTTTAGTTTACAAACCAGTTTCTGAAACCCCTACGAAAAATGTTTGTTAACAACTGATAAGTAATCTTAAGCAACCAACCAGAGAATCATGGTTGAAATCTGTGGCAATTGCCAAATAGTAAAGCAATTGATTTCTTTGGTAATTCTGTTAACAAAAAACTTTGAAAATATGACCTTTCACTTGTGAACCTTCCGCCAGCTATGAAGAATTCACAAAACGTCAATCCTTGATCCCGAACCGTCATCGTGAACCCGTATCAACTGCCATCATGACTGTGGCAAATCTGTTGCAAGCAAGAACGTACAAAGAACATCAAATTTGTCTTGAATACCAGGAAGATCGAATAAAACCATCAACCACACAGGCGCTTACAGATTGGTACAATTGATGGTTACGATCTGCCAAAAAATTGCGCTTGTAGAGACCATGGGCAAATGCACCTTGGATTTCCGAACCGTTTCATTATCAAACATCATTCACCATCGTGAGTCCTTTTCTCCGGTTTATCCTCCATGGAAAATCATTGCCAACCACTGTCAGTCATTCAATCAATATCACCAAGAATTCGCCATGATCAAAATTAGGTATCAACCACCAATCGTATCGACCAATCACAGTTAAATATTTGGCATTCAATGGAAGCATCAACCATCATCAACCTCTTATCAAACACTCACCATGATTCACCATGATTACAAGTGTTTTGCCCCGGCTGATCATCCAGCGGTGTCGTCCGGGCCCCCTTGGGCTGCCGGGGCGCCTTTGACACTTTGCTCTTGCAGCTGCTGAAACCGTTGTTCACAGCCGCTTTTGAACCTGGGTGTGTGCCCCAGGCACACCACACGGAGTTCCGCTACAGCCCTTTCGCATGTGCAGCTAAACGTGGTTCATCGTTTCAAGGTGTTTTTTTGGTGGTTTGAAATTTTCCCAAGTTGGTCGGTGATTTATGAAGGTTTTGCGGACGTCACGATCCCTGCAAACCAGAATCATAGTCGTGCTATGGTCACAATCAGTGCAGGGGGCCCTTGATTTCCCAAATATTCATGAAACAAGAATCATTACAACCCGCCCCGTTGGGAATACACCGTGACCACGGGCAGTCTCGTGCACGAGATCCATAAGCCCATGAAGGTCTCTATGTGACGAAAAATCTAGAGAGTTTGTTTGCGTGCTGGCCGCCCTGATTCAAAAAGGCGGCCCCGGCGTTTTCAGATCCAAAAATGATGAAACATATTTGAGTTCATATACCAAACAAGGGGGCCCTGCGGTCTCGCATCTTCCAAGAATAACAGTTCAATGTGGGCCATGAACGGTCAAAATCGCCGTCGGTCAATATGCGTCGACTGCGGTCGGTAGTGGGGAATGGACTGGTGCTTCATCCTGCGCAGGTGCTGATAGTTCAGCCCAAGCCGGCCGACTCCTAGTGGCTGTTGTGGAAGCAGTGGAAACAGGGAGACCGGGCCCAGCTTCCTGTATACAAGCATCAACTTGCGGTTTTGGCGCTATATGCGTTTCTTTTTCTATTTGCTCAAAAATATTCATCTATCTATCTATCCATCTATCTATTTATCTTTCTATCTATCTATATATTTATCCGTGCATCCATCCATCCGCCCATCCATCTATCTACAAACGATAGACTAGATACCCGCTTCCCATGAAAACAAATATCCATGGGTTTGCGCACCAAGCTTTCGATGTTGTGAGACATCGCTTCCCTGAGCCCCGGCTTTCAAAGCTACGGGCACGAATGCCCTGTCGTTCATATGGAAATGCATTCAGCCACATTGCCGCCGCGATGTTTTCAGACGCGCCAATCTGTGGCAGCTGCCCAAGCCTTCAATGTGGTGCGCGCAAGTGAGAAAAGTCAACTTCCAACTCAGCCAGCTCATGACAGTTGGCCAGCGCCTACCTTACCTTCCAGCGCCTACTCCTCCTATGCATTAGTCATTTGAGCAGCAAATCGGGCATTCATGTGGCCTCGAGGCGCTTGCATTCGAAGAGCAGCTTAGGCCTTCGACGGCTTCGCCGCTGAAACGATGCAAGTGATGCTTGATTTCAAACCTTGTTTCTGGTTGGTGGCCGAACCACCCCTATGAAAAATATGCCTGTCAACTAATCAATCATGTGCTACTACCACTGGGAAACAAGCAGAATGTCAATCAAACCACCTGCAAGTTTCAATTGTAGTGCTCCGGAGTCCTGAACGACTGATCAGCTTGTCGTTGACCCATGTTCCTTATATTTTGCTGAACGTCCAAACCCTGGTGATGGACAAAATCCTTCACCAAGTGGCTTTGGAGAACTAAAACCAAACTGTATAGGGACTTGGCACCATGGCCTGCACCAGCCTCCAGTCATTGACAGCAACACATGCTAAGATTCTAACGATAAATTACCCTAATGGCTCAACGTGCTTTACTGTAGGAAAACAACGCGCACACATATCTTGTGAACAGAACGTGCCTGAATACGCGCTTGCAGTATAGGATATCAAAAATATATCGCTTGTGAAGAATATGGCTGTGGGTGAAAACCCCGTCCCCCTGTTCCCCTATCATGAACCATTGTTCCCCTATTATTGCTGGTCAGTATCCCCCATTATTGGTTGGTTAGTATTGACTCAGACTCATGTAGATCAAAGCCTGCATCCAAGCAATAACTAAATTTCAGCACTGTCGGCAACGACAGCAAAAAAACACAACTACAACGCTGTTCCAACAGCGATAGTGATAACAAGCCCAACAACCCACCACCACCACCACCAACAACACCAACACCAACACCAACACCAACACCAACACCAACAACAACAACAACAACAACAACAACAACAACAACAACA
>VSDK01011777.1:128575-182685 GCA_009767595.1 Symbiodinium kawagutii
ACAACAACAACAACAACAACAACAACAACAACAACAACAACAACAACAACATCACCACCACCACCAACAACAACAACAATAACAACATCACAACCACCAACAGTAACAAGAGCAGCAACAACAACAACAACAACCACAACCCCAACCACAACCGCAACCGCAACCACAACCACAACCACAACAACCACAACCACAACAACAGCAACCACAACAACAGCAACAAAGTAAGTGATCATTCATCATGGCTATTGTTGCTGCCAATATCTTCAAACCCACTATTACTGTAACAGTCGTTCGGCATTGTTTGTCATCATCAATCATCACAGTGATCAACATGTGAATATCCTCATCAACAAAAATCAACATAATTAGTCTTCACTACTTGGATGTGCAGCCGCACTTAGCAAGCGGTCACGAACCATGGTTTCTAGCGGTTCTAAGCTACCTTGTAGGGCTTATAACCATGGTCATAACTCCAGCTGCACATCCAGCCGTATGCATCATATTTTTCATGACTAATCATTACTGACCGAAGCAGCTGCTTGGCATTTCCGAACGGTAATTGAAACATCATTAACTGGCTCGTGGTTTCAACCCAACCCCTGTGAAAAGTATTAGTCAACCAACCAATTGTTAATGATTACTAGGGAAAATAAAAAATGTTCAAAACCACCAACCGGTTGACCATTGGAAATCATCAAGCATTTTTGTTCACAACCCATCAACCATTTCCAACCAGCTAATTAGCCATCATTAGTCATCAACGAATCATCATAAAGTCAAGTACAAGGTGGTACGGTACCCCCCAAGTTCTAAGTTGGTTGATAAATCTCCCCAACAAGCTATCTACCAAAAGTCGGCGTCACCCTAGTTATACCCAAGTGCCGTAGCAGCTGCATTGTATCCACGTGATGGTGTTAGCCATCAGAGCGATGAACACTTGACAATCATGATCAACTTAGTTATCAACCGTCACTATAGTACCCATACGCAGTTTATAGTACCCATGCTCAGTTTATAGTGTACCCATACTCATTTCATTTTAATAGTACCCATCCTCATTTCATATTACCCACACTCATTCTCTAGTACTCATGCATAATTGAATAATCTTGTGGTGGTCTCAACCCCTCTAATTGAGTCAACAACCAACCATCCCGAACAAGGAAAATAGTCAATGATAAAAACTGCCCAACTAGTTGTTTAAGCATTTTTGTCAGTTGCTAATCCTCGTTATGAAGCATTGTTCATCAGAGTTCACCATGGAAAATCCCATCGTGTACGATTGACCATCCATATAACCAACTAGTTATCAATCCCAATAACTAGTTGGTTATATGGATTAATAGTGGTAATAGTTAACCACTAGTGTAATAGTTAATTATTAATAGTTGGCTATACCAACTATGATTAACCACTATAACCCCAACTATTCATCATATCGTCCTCACTACTCCAACCACCATGTCCCCAGGCTTAATCAACTATTGATCATTAACTAGTGATTAATGATTAATCATTATAATCCAACTATTAATCATACCTATAATCCAACTACAACCCATCATAACCATCATTTCCACAATCCCCATCATCAACCATTGTTTTCCCGATAGTTTTGTTGGTTGTTATCCTCTATTATTGTTGGTTCATATTGACCCATAGCCATTTCTATAATCCCCATTTGTATAATTATGTTAACCTATAACCCCATTACAGTCACAAGAACGTAAACCCCTATTATTTCTGCCAGTTTCTCAATAAACTATGATAATCCCCATTATTAGCCTCCATTACTCAACATAATTGCAACAATAAATTGCAGGACTAAAGTGACTCAAGCACTATATGCACTGGTTGGGTCCCTTTAAGGAGCCCACGCAAAGAAAACCTGCCATTATCAATCTCCATTATTATGGGGATTAATCTCCATTATCAACCTCTCATGATGGTTACCAGTGTTACCCCTATCATTTCTGCCAGTTGAATGACGATGATAATCACCATTCTCAACCTCCATTATTAAACTATTGCTTCTGCCCATTTCTTAATCAACTATTGTAATCCCCATTATGAACCATTATCCACCTCCATTCTCAACGTCCATTAACCATTATCAACCTCCATGAACCATGTCATTCAACACTTGGCAGTGGGTCAAAACCCTTAGTCCTCCTGGTTCCCCCATCTCTCTCTCTCCAGCGCCATCACTGCGAACCCCCCATCATTAATTATTGTTTACCATTGGTTGCTTACCATCCCCATTACTGGTTGTTACTTACCCCCCCATCATTAATAACCCCCCATGAGTTGCTGGTTGGTGGTTTCAAATCCTATGAAAAATATGCTCGTCAACCAACCATTTGTTAATAATTCCGATAGAAAATAAAAAATGCTTGAAACCACCAAGCAGTAGTTGTTTCACCATGGTTCTTGATTATGATCCCCTATTGTTAACCATTAATGGACATAAATCCAACTATAAAAGCCCTATAATAGGTCAACTTATTGAGCCCAATAATAGCCCTATAAATATAGCTCAATAATATCATCCCTATAAAAGCCCTATAATAGCCCTATTTTGGATATAACTATATCCCTATATTAACCAACTATAAAATACCTATAAAAGCCCATTCATGGATATAAATACCTATAAAAGCCCTATTTTGGATATAACCAACTATACGTTGGTTGGATTTTTTTGACCCAACATCTTTGGCTCCGCCGTGCCGAGCCGCTGCTGGAGCTGAGACACCTGGCGCGGAACGAGGGAACGGGCTGCGGAGCTGCGGAGCTGCGAGGTGTGGCTACGTTTGGGACCGGGCCCCGTGTTCACTTGCGCTGCCGTTGGGTGAGTTCACTAGGGTAACGTTCACTAGCCATAGCCGTTGGGTTGGTTATAACTAGGCTAACTACCAGGCAAATGGTAGTAATATGAGTATAGTTCATTGGTGGATCATATCCACAATGGATGATTGATGGACGATCATCTTTTGTGAACCATCATTCGGATGATTATTACAAACTAAGCTTTGTTAATGATGGATAGTTTATGGATAATTGATGATTCATTGATGGATATGATGGTTGATGCACGAACCAGTTAGTTATACGGACCTTGGTTGCTAATCCGTGGTTTCTCCAAATAGGGGACCCCAAAAAATGCATGCTTACTTAAAATGATGACCCTATTTTCACAAACAAACCACCAATTAACTTTTGCTATTGATGCTCAATGATGGTTAATACCCATTGTTATTGATGCTTGCAAGTTTGTAAGTGGTAACTAAGCATGGTTCTAGATGGTGAATGCTTAATAAGCTGCTTAATAAGCTGCTGAACGAGCTTTTTAGGTTCACCATGGTGAACAAAAACTGCGAATAGCGAGCTGCTTTAGTAGTGGTCAGTAACGGCTGATCATGATGATGCGGTGTGTGATGATTAATTATGGATGATGCTGATTGATAATGATGATTCCCAATGGTTATAGTAATTATCAACCAGTATCAATCATTATTATCAATTAGTGAGTGTCAATAGTGGTTATTGATTCTAACTTGTGAGTGAATGGTGAATGGTCATTAATTGGTGAGTGCTGCTATGTCAATGTTGTTTGTTTACAAGTATAAGTATTCCTAACAGTCCTTATAACTATAGTTATACCTAATGGTCATTGTAATCATATTTCAAGTCTGGTTGTTAATGATTCAGCCAGAGTTGCTTGATGATTGTTAAGCTGAAACATAATTGATAATGCTTAAAAATAGTTGCGTTGACACATGGTAGCCTTTGCGAAGGGCCGCTACCCCACCTTTTGGAAGGGCGGTGTGAGAACATCCCAAGAACGCACAAAAATGACCCCTCCAGCCATGCCAAGGTGCGGATATCTATTCATATATATATATATGTTACTTGTACGTGTTACGTGTATAGATATACAAACATCTATTCATCACTTACATACATGCTTATACATCATCATATACACATTGATGGATTCATCATTGATCCCAATGATCCCACTATTAACGAATCATTAGTCCCATGAACATTCATCCCATTTACCTGATCCCATGAATCCATTGCTTGATTGCTATTAGACCCATGGCTATGCATGGGCGCCCGGCGCCCCGCGTTCCTCCCCCGCGCGTCCGAGGACCTGGTCCTCAAGGAGCTTCTGCAGAGTCACGGACCGCTGCTCCATGTCCTGAGCCGTTCGAGTCACCGATCGGAACAGTTCCAACCACGAGCGGAAGTAGAAAATCCATGGTGTATGAAGGGTTCCAATATGGCTATGGGTCAAGCAGTTAACCAACCAATTAATGGGGGATAATGACCAACAATAATAAGGGGAAACAATGGTCAATGATGGGGAACCAGGGGTTCCAATATCCCATTTTTTCACAATCGAACGTACTTCCTTCTCAGCCTGTCTCATTGTCCTTAGCAGCTTGATGCTCCAATCAAGTGCTAGCGCCACGCTAGCCCGAAAAATCTGAGATTTTTTTCAGAGCCCAGGGTTTTTGTTCTGACGTTACAGATTTCCCTTCTGTGTTACACCCCCTTTATACTTTTTATCGAGTATACAGCAAAAGCAAAGACAATGCCTGCCTAGTCTAAGGATAGCAGCTTCAATAATGATAAGAGCAACAATTTGATTATCACATAAGAATAATGAACGAAATTCAAATGCAATCAGATTGAAAGCCTAAGGCCAAGCGCCAAGCTAGCGCAAATCTAGCGCTGCCTTGCAGAAGCAGGTGATTCTGCTGGGGGCCCGCTGCTTAACGAAGTTTAAAAACAACACCTGCTAATCTTAAAAATCAACATATAGAATTTCGACAGCCAATCATATACGTGTTTGTAGGTTTTCCGCTGTCTAGGCACCTATGACCTGACCTCCCCAGCTTCTCCTTGAGATTCTCCTCAGTGCGATGCCGTAGTTCAATCACTTCATCAGAAAGGTCCTGAAACGTGCAACTCGTCTGCCCTTCGAAAGTTGTGTAGACCCCTTTTCTTCGGTGGGGGAAGCGGCTGATCGGCAAGGTGATAAGAATTTGGATGATTCTTAACCGAGTAGGGCTTAGCCAATTATGATGGTCAATCAACTGGATGATCAATAGACCCGCAGCTGTTCAGTTCCTCCTGCCTTAGATGATCACTTGGATAAGAAAAACACTGCCGTCCACAGCTTCGTATGCCACGTGTTGACATCCAACTTCCAAGAGTCGTGCCAGCAAAAGGGCGCACACTTGGGACTCCCAGGAGGTATCATAGACATGGACATGTTCGCCACCCAGAGGTGCAAACATGGTGAGCATGAGATATGGTTGATTAATGGTCAATAAGCGGTTGATTAATGGTTGATTATTGGTTGATTCACAGTTAATTAATGGTTGATCAGTGATTCATAATGTATAGTTATTGGTTAATAACCATTTCTTTTAGCTGGCTGGTCATTATGGAGCCATCATCTGTATTTAAGTACAGTAAGTGTCATGTTCGAGCCATTTCTGAATCGTTCTCCTAACATTGAGGTACAAACATGGCTGGTCATTCTTGAGCCACTTGTGTCAGTATGTCTTTGAGTACATGAAATACATAGAAATACATACTCGATTATGTACACATGTATAGATACACTAGCATATGTGCAACATCTGGGTGATCATGTCTGCCGACTGGGGCCCCAGTGCAGTGCAGAATGACATCGCAGGTTTGAATGGAAGAAAAACCAGGGTCTGGTTTGATGTTGTTCTGTGGTACCAGTAGTTGGATCATAGATCTACCTTGATGTATCTTGGTCCTTGTCTAGTAGCTTGTCTTTCGGTTGGATCCTGACATCTGGCTAGTATCTTATCATAGTTCCTATCTGGCTAGGGGCCAGCTCACCCTGTACCCCTGGTGTACCATCACCAACCACCAAGTTTTCCTTATCATTGCTGTCGTCCCCTGTAGAATTGATGGTTAGTTGCTATATCCCATATTCTTGTCATTGGCCAGCTACTGGTAATTGAGTGTTTCTCAGAATCGGGGTACCCTCAAATCATCCCATATTGACCAGTTGTAGTAATAAACTCCAACCATAATTTAGGGGTTCCAGAATCCACCAATTGACCAGGGCTTGTTTCTTTGTTCTCCCCGAATATTCATGGTTGACGCCACTTATCCGTTTTACCTGGTAATGTCACGGAGGCCATAGATCGGCTGTGGCTACCCTTGATGCGATGTCGCGTGGAATTTTATGGATGCGTTTGTCCATAACCAAAGGTTTGTTAGTAGTCAATACTGGTTAATAGTGGCTATAAGGGTTAATAATGATCCATACATTAGTGGTCAATAATTAATGGTCAATAGTGGCTATAAGGGTTAATAAATTTGATAATGATCCATACCAGTTTGTCCCTAAATGGTCGTACTCCTGATCCAAGTTCGTCATGATAGGGAAACTATTCAGCTATAGGGGTGCACCCTTCTTGGACAATGGAAAACCCTGGGCGGTTCACCATCGATGGGAGATTTTACCTTGTTGGGTGCTCATCTACCAAAGGGCGCGAATGACACCACGTGGGAGATGGACTTGAGTGTTTCTCAAGTTATAAGGGGACCCCCCAAATCATCATCCAGTTTATGAACCATTTATAGTAATAAGCTCCAACCATAGTTTTGAGATCCCCTATTTTCAGAAACCACCATACGGATTTGAAGCAATTTCAAGGTTTCTCACAGCACATGTTGGAGATTGCCGACTTGGCGAAGCCCAGTCAAATTACGTAGGCGCACGCATAGCAGTCTCATCAACACCTACAGTAATATCACAAAGCGATATATGAATCTGGTTGGTGGTTTCAACCCCTATGAAAAACACTAGTCAACCAACCATTTGTTAATCATTGCTAGGGACAATCAAAATGTTTGAAACCACCAGTGATATCTCAAGTCCACCGAGTTTGTTTGTTGCGCCAACCTTGCGGCATCATGTTTCGACACATCTGACACATCCCGTGAGGTCCGTCTTGGTCGCACCTGTTTCAACTCTTGTTTCAACTTCACGAGCTTTTCTTTGTCGTTGTTGGAAGCAGCATTGGCCTGGCTTGTGAGAACCAAGCGGCCATCAACTGGTGCTTGAACAAGATGCAATGCATCGTCATAGTGGGGTACACAGGTGGGATGACTGAGGGTAGGTCAGATCACCAACCCTTGGAGTGGTCGGATGTTTGTCCATGATTCAGCACCATTCAGTAATCTTACCATTACTATTCACAGTGAAACCATCAGTCAGCAGCCATTAACCAGCAGTAAGGATTCATTTGGATAATTGGATCAAACTATAGTCCTATCTCTGTTTCTTGTATACCCTCTCCCGTGTTGTTAAGCGTATTCACAGATCTTTGTTTGCAGTTTTTGCGGCTTCTTGAACATCATCACACAAAGGTTGTTGGCTGTTATCCATCATTGGTTGCTATATCAGCATCCAAGAATGTTGTTTTACCAACACCATCAATCGTGGGCCTCGTGGCCGTCTCCCATCCCAAATATGCCCCAGTCAACTGCCATCATCCCAAAAGCTATGGTTGAAAATCGGGCAAATTATTGACTGAAACAAGCAACCAGCAATTATTGTTGGATATGGTCCCTCATAGTTAACCACTATTCACTGCTAGCCATAACTATTATAACCACTATTAACCATAGTTAACCATTGATTAACCAAAAATATAGTCACTTTGAACCAGTCATTGATCCGGATCAACCATCACAAATTAATTAAGCATTATAAACCATCACTAAGCGCGACTAACATGAACTATTAATTAGTTAAACATGAATGAGCTAAAATGAACTAACCATTACTAATCATCATCATCATCAGCCATGATACTCGCGACTATGAATGCTCCACGTTGACCATTATCAATCATCGCCAACCATTATGTCAACCACTATTACCCCTCAATATCAACCAGATTTATCCATTCTTAACCATCACCGACCACTACTCGGGTGTTTCTCAAAATAGGGCTACCCCGCAAATCATCCGATACAAACCGTCTTTAGTAATAAACCAACCACTATGGTTAATATATCCCCTATGATTTTTTTACAATTCCCTTGTCAACAGTCAATGTTAACCCTTGATAAATGAACCATCAATAGATAAATGAACAATGAATAATAAATCATAAATCGTCAATGTTTACTATTTCCCCGATCATTGTTTTACGATTCCCTTGTCAATAGCTTTGGGTTCCCCTAGTTGTAGATAGCCTATATCAGTTTGTCTGCTTCGGTCCAAAGCAATCGCCCAGTCTTCACCTCGATCACCAATGATATTTACCACTCAACTGCCATTGCGGCAGCAGCAGTAGAAGCAGGAGTAGTAGCAGTAGTAGTAGTGGTGGTAGTAGTAGTAGTCGTGGTGGTGGTGGTAGTAGTAGTGTTCGAAAAAGATTCATGTTTGTGATAATGGAATCTCTTCTATAATTGCTGCTTCTTCTTCCCTGTTAATCAGCTACTCCTCACCTCCAGATGGTCAACACCATTCACCACCATCACTCCTCAACCATCGCCTCAACATTCTTGATGCGGTCCTTCAAGGCCTCAAGGCCTCCATGGACCACAGGTCATGGTCAACAGTGCTTGATCATGGCTATAGTGATGGTGAACTGGCAGATAATCCATGGTTGATTGCTGCTTAATCAATGGTTGAATGATGCTTAAAAATTTGTGGTCTAGAAAGTGGCTTCAGGATGATGGTTGAGGAATGGTTGATGGATGGCAATTGATGGTTAATAGGTGGAAAATCGATGGATAACCGATGGATAAGTGAGATGGTAAAGCTGATGCTGTGGCTTAACCAACAAATACTTCGCCGATTACCCATGAGCTGTTAAAAAGTCCACATTAAAGATACCATGGAATCGGGTGATTTTCTTTGTTTGTATTGCCCGTGGGGATTATGGACAAATTGCCGATTCTGGACAGACAAATCCCGATGAAATCCGGGGCAATTTCTTGAGTAACACATCGACACACCAGGATTTCGACACGGTTTCAACCAGCATCGTCGAGTTTGTGTCCCCCAATGATCTCAACCGGTTGAAACAAATACCGGGACTGCTTCGTGCTCAGTTGCCCTGTCCCCCCAAAAAAGGCAACGAGATAATCATTTGGGTGTTTCTCAAAATAGGGGTACCCCCAAATCATCCATTTATAGTCATTTATAGTAGTAAACCAGCCATTTTTGGGGTACCCTATTTTGAGAAACCACCATTTCATAGGAATGGTTGAACGCACAAAGTATTTGAAACCAGCGACCAGCTATTGAAGGATGTAACCTTTGCAATTGTATGATTTACGTAGAGCGATTTGCGAGAAAACAAGGGTTGGTCCACATTGCGCCTCTTCACCCACGTTAATGTCATATATACAGGCGACCTAGTCATCTAGCCGAATGAATGGAAACTAGTGCAGTCTATACTAGGTCACGTCATGTCACGTCAGAACATGATGCAATGTTGATATGGCGTAGTCCCATGCAAGTTCGTGCAAGCTACCTAACAAATCTCAACAATGGCATGTGATGCAATGAACTACATTAATCCAATGCAAAGAATGACAGCTGAAGTGGCTCACTAGACCAGAACCCAACTGACCAACCGAAAGAGAATCCTTTTTTGAGGCCCGGGGCATCACTTGAAAGGTGGAATGATTGCGCATTCAGGTTACAATAGTCCAGTTCGGCTCACATGAATCACGAATTCCAACAATTCTAACCACCTGTTGAATCCACTTGTTGAATAGCAAAACGGAATCTGACCATGAATTTGATTTTGGATGCGAAAACCATGGCAGGTGCCATAACACCTAACAACTCAGACTGTGATGTAACATTGTTTGGCTGCCATTATTTGTCATCGCAATTCTTAGTAGGGGCTCACCATGGATAGAAACAAGATCTGATCAGCAGTGGTACTCATCCTGAACCAACCAGTGACCAACTGATCAATCAGTGACATATCAGTATCCTCCGGTACCAAAAGCTACGGCAATGAAATTTATCTCTATAACATCCCAAAATGAAGTATTTTCCGTTGCCAGATCACCAAAGGCCAACCCACCACTATTAATCTCATAACCATTGTCCACTCACCAGTAGGACGGCCACTAAATAGATCAATAACAAGGTTACCATAAAATCAACAACGATTCATCAATCACTATTCGCACCAAGCGTGCCCGTTGATCAACCATCATCATTACAAGGTGGGCCCCCAGTAGTTATAAGTTGGGTTATAACCCCCTATAACTGGTAGTTACCCCTAGTTAAGTTACTTATAAACCAACTTATAAGTGGTTGGGGGCCCACCTTGTAGTGCCATTTGTCACCACACTCCTGCTAACTCCTGTCATCACTCCCCCTTTGATTCAATCCGTACCCCTGGCTCCAATGGCTCCCCAACAGCTAGATTGACCATGATAGCATTGACCGTGCACCATAAACCATCCACGATTAACCATGATCGTTCACCATTCACCATCATTAACGATCATCCATCGCTAAACCATCACTAAACCACCATTAAACCATCACAAAACCGTCATTAATCATACCATTAACCATCATCAACCATCATTCAACCATCACAAAACCGTCATTAATCAACCATTCACCATCATCAACCATCATTAAACCGTCACAAAACCGTCATTAATCATACCATTAACCATCATCAACCATCATTCAACCATCACAAAACCGTCATTAATCAACCATTCACCATCATCAACCATCATTAAACCGTCACAAAACCGTCATTAATCATACCATTAACCATCATCAACCATCATTAAACCATCACAAAACCGTCATTAATCATACCATTCACCATCATTAAACCATCATTAAACCATCACAAAACTATCATTAATCATACCATTCACCATCATTAAACCAACATTAAACCATCACAAAACCGTCATTAATCATACCATTCACCATCATTAAACATCATTAAACCGTCACAAAACCGTCATTAATCATACCATGAACCATCATTAAACCAACATTAAACCATCACAAAACCGTCATTAATCATACCATTAACCATCATCAACCATCATTAAACCATCACAAAACCGTCATTAATCATACCATTAACCATCATCAACCATCATTAAACCATCACAAAACCATCATTAATCATACCATGAACCATCATTAAACCATCATTCGACCATCACAAAACCGTCATTAATCATACCATTCACCATCATCAACCATCATTAAACCGTCACAAAACCGTCATTAATCATACCATTAACCATCATCAACCATCATTAAACCATCACAAAACCGTCATTAATCATACCATCATTAACCATTGTTTTCCTTATCATTTGTGGTTATTATCCCCCATTATTAGTTGGTTAATATTGACCCATAGCCATACCATTAACCATCATTAAACCATCATTAAACCATCACAAAACCGTCATTAATCATACCATTAACCATCATCAACCATCATTGGCAGTGGGTCAAAACCCTTAGTCCCCCTGGTTCCCTTATCATTAACCATTGTTTTCGCTATAGTTGGCTGGGTAATAACCACCATTATTGGTTGGCTAATATTGATCCATTGCCCGTTCATCATGCTCATTCACCATGACCACCCCGTCGGTGCCCCTCCCACCTTGGGTCGCTTGGGTCGACAACTCCTCCCACCTCGATGCCTACGCTCGACCCACGGGACACCGCCACGACAGGATGCGGCGCCACTCTATCGGGAGAAGTTCAGTTGAACTGCAAAACAATTTATTTGGATTTTTCAAATTTTGAAAAAAAAATAAAGGACTTTTATAAAAAGCAGAAGCTTTTTTACAACAACTGAACTGGCAATTTTTTCCCTAAAGCGGATGGCAATTGTGTTCCGGTTATATGTTTCAGAGATTCTAATTGTTTCGGTTTTTTTGTTGAAGAGATTCGAACTGGCCATATCTTTTGAACTCACCATTGAGGTGTTTATCGCGGGAATATGAGCATGAAAAATAGTTGAAAAAACCGCAACAATCCACGTCAATGGTTAACCATGGATAATATTAGGAACCCATGAAAATGATGAGTAACAAGCAACAATGGGTTCCCTATATGTAGCTAAACTACTAATCCATGGGTTAAACTACTACTAATGGGTGAATCCAAGGAGTAAACTCCATGAGCCCCCAAAACCATCATTCTTATAGCTTATCACCCGTATTTGGGAGGGTAAAACCCTAGCTTTTTGAAGGTTTTGGGGGCCAATGGCTACTAATGAAATGTGTTCCGCGAAAGGCTGGCGTGTGCCTAGGCCCCTGCCATGACTCGAACACCACCGCGCCTCGACCCTGCGGGACGACTTGTCGTCCTCCAATTGCCTCGCAGCTGATGGATGGGTCGATGGGTCCCAGTCGTTGCGACCGTTTTTTCAGCGCTAATCAGTTTCATGGAGGTACAAACCTGGATTAGTGGATAATAATGATGGCTAAAAAATGACCAATCATAGGGTTTCATGGGTACAAACCTGGGTTTGTGGAGAATACTGGCTCATAATGGTTCGACTGATGTATCATCAGTCATATTATGATATTATTATGAGTGATGGATGATAGATAATGGTGATCATGAACCATTACTCACCATCATGACTCATTATTGTGTCACCTCCTAGTAAAATGGTTCATCATGATGAAATCATGATTACATGAGCGGTGACGAATCATAGTGGTGATCTCCTCACCAGAGTCGTTGTGCACTTTGTACACCGGAAAAAAATCTCAGCAAATGGTGGTTTCTTAAAATAGGAGACCCCAAAACTGGTCGGTTTCTTACTCTAAATGGCTAATGAAGGATGATTTGGGGGGTCCCCTGTCTTGAGAAACCAACAAAAATTATGGAAACGATACATGCAAACATTGAATGTTGATGCACATTCCATTCTCATCGATACAATGATGACTGGGAAAATGATACAACACCATGCAATCCAATGACACCATGGTTGCTTTCATGTTATTCACATTTCGAATATTCTGACAAAGGTCAGAGAACTTAAAGATAGCAAATAATTTAACAGCAACCAGGGCACACACGCCTATACAAAGGTCATCAAACGTCCATCTATCCATGCGTATGTGACATGATATTTACATTACACAAATTACATTACATTCAGTCCATTCCACATTCCATTGCATACATGTAGCATACCTGGAAAGCTAGAGACTATAATTAGATGATGCAAAATGTGAAGCTAGTTAATGCACATAGCTATGGGTCATACCATTGGCGTACCATCATTAAACAATGTCTTCCCTATGATTATTGTTGGTGATCATCCCCCATGAAATTGATGGTTAGTTGGTATAAAGTCTCGGCTCAGTGCCCTTCCAGTCAGGGAGACTGGAGCTGGCAGACGACTGAGCTAGTCGGTACCAGTTGTTTCAGCGTTTGTTGCCATGGCCTTCGATTTTGCCATCCCGATTCATCATACTGGGAAGTGGAAAGGCATGCCGGTGTACGAGACCAGGCTTCATGATGTTTCCTCTGGGAAACGAACCACAGTGGTTGCCAAGCTCATCATTCGAGATGACTCTGGGGACAGCGAGGTGGGTGGGCATCTATGTCAAACACTCATTTCTGGTCAGTATTTCCGCCTGAAAGGTACAGTAACTGAGGATGCGGTCACAGTAACTGTCATCAATGCAGTGGTTCAACACTACAGGTATCCCATTCTGACCATCGATGATTCTGCGAAGATTCTCAACCATCGACAGAAAACAGTTCATGACCTCACCAAGCTCATCGAGACATGTGTTGGTATCGGTGGCATCGGAACTGGAGCCAGCTTTGCGGGATGGGAGGTTGTATGTCGCAATGACATCCAGCCCAGTTTCTGTGAATGGTTGCGACAACAGGGAGGCCCACCAGTGGTTGAGGGTAGCATCACCCGCATGGAAACCATCATCGAGATCCACGAGAAAGCCCCTAATGCGGGTACCATGGCATGGGGGTTCGCATGTCAACCATTCAGTTTGCTGGGAGACCAAAGACACCAAGAAGACAATCGCTCAGATACTTTGCCATATGGACTGTATGCATCGTGGTTGCTCCAAATCGAGTTCAATGTCCTTGAGTGTGTTCCTCAAGGAGGAAGTTCCGGATTTGTCCAAGTTTGCTTGGACTATCATACCCTCATGACCAAGGGTGAGCGTTCGGAGACCATTCTGGAACTGAGTCATGTGTGGCCCTCACGACGCAGACGATGGTGGACAATCCTCACCAAAGGTTCTTTTGGCAAGGTTCCCATTGCAGCATTGCCAAAGCTTGACCCAAGTCCTGTGTACCACAATCTGTTGTCAGGCTTTCTGTCCTTGTCGTCAGCAGCCATCCAGCAACTGCAGCTCACCGAGGTTGAAATTGCGGCCTTCAACCAGTATGGTAAGGGCATGCAAAGTCACATGGTTGACCCCCAAGCAGTTTTGGGAACGGCTTTACATGGGTGGGGGAACCAAGCGGTAAGCTGTGCATGCGGCTGTCGTGGGCCGTTTTCGCATCATCGCTTAAGTAAAGGGGGAATATATGGAGCTTTGTGCATTTGCCAATCCGAAGAAGCATCCGTCGTTAGGCATCTAGGACCACAGGAAGTCGCGCTCATGCTGGGAATGCCAATTGTGGTTGCCGACACAGCCCCACAGCGGCTATTGTTGGCTGGTCTAGGTCAAATTGCCTCCCCGATTCAGGCAGCCTGGGTGTTCAGTCACTTAGGAAACTACTTGGAAGACCGCAAGTATCGGGCCCCAAGCAATATGCACCCTCAACAAGTGTTGGCTGATATCATGGGCAAGTTGTGGGACATTCGCACACAAGTCAACAATGACACAAGTGTAGCACAACAGTTGTTTCGTGAAGCACTCGAAGAAGCCCTCAGGCGTCCTCTCACCACAGATGACCCAGGAAGGCAGGAAGCGGTGCCCACCACTCTGCATGCAGCACGTGAAGAGGCCGAGGAGGCTAATGAGACGACGATTCCACCCACAAGGCTTGAACCAACTGAGGTCCATGCATCCAGTACTCATCACAATGCATCCGGTGTCCATGCAGATCCCACCACACCATCGGTTTTCATTCCCAACACAGGGGGCTTGGTAGGATTCAGCACATCAACATCACCGACGGTGGATGCGGCCTTCCCACCACAAGCATCTGCCAGAAGTCCAATTATCACATCATCCCAAGAAGACCAAACTTTCTCTGAAGCAGTCCGAGAACTCCCAGCCGAGGAAGGCAGGACCAGTGCACCTCCATCCAGATCAGAAGTCAGCCCCACCGAGGAAGTCAAGGACCTCACTGAGGAGGATGATGAAGACCTGGAACCAGCTCCCAAGCGCCCCAAAGTTTGGGACATGGTCACCCCTGATGCTCTCCTTGAACATGCAGCAACAGGACCCGATGGAGTGAGCAGAGCAGACGTCATCCTGATGCCGCAGGCCTATCAACAGGCCATGGTAACCTTGATGCAGCAAGTGGAGAAGAAACACCAGTGGCCCTCGCAGCTCTTAGATGGTGCCATACACAGCTTAGCAAAGATCGAAGGAGCACAGAGGACTGGACAGTTTCGTCCAATTACCATCCTCCCTTTCCAATACCGGAACTGGGCTTCTTTGAGAGCCAAAGCCCTCCTTAGAGCATTGCGAGATTGTGTTCCACCCGGATTGCGAGGCAACATGCCTGGCCAGTGTTCCATGCGGATCTGGTATGATCTTCAAAGCCAGCTTGAAGCTTGTCATTACCAACAAATTCCGTTGACTGGAGCCGTTGGAGACCTTGTAAAGGCCTTCAATCAAATTCCTCGCCGGCCCGTCTTTCAGATCGCCAGACGGCTTGGCATTGATGAGGACTTCATTTTGACGTGGGAAGCAGCTGTTTCCTCCATCAGCAGGAGGTTCTATGTTGACAGTCAGCCCAGTGAGGCGGTGTTCTCGCACACGGGCTTCCCCGAAGGATGCCCATTATCAGTGGTTGCCATGACGTTGATCAACCTTGCCACCCACCGGTGGTTAGAGGAAAGATGCCCAAGGGTAACCATGATAAGTTACGTGGACAACATCGAGATCATTGGCCCCACGGCTGCCTTGACCACAGAAGCTGTTTACCAGCTGGACCAATTCATCCAATTGCTGGACATGGAGTTGGATACGGCCAAGACATACTACTGGTCTTCATGTCCCATAGAACGAAAAGCCTTGCGGACACTCGAAGTTCCGGTCTGGGAACAAGGCAGGGACCTTGGTGGACACATGCAATATGTGGCCAGACAAACGAACCAAACAGTTGCCTCCAAGTGCCACTCCCTCGAACCACTTTGGGGGAAGTTGAAGCGATCTCGTGCACCCCTTGCACACAAACGTCGGGTGCTGTTGTCCAAGGCGTGGCCAGGTGGTCTCCACAGCATCTCTGTGGTGCACATGCATAGCGGGAAATTCACCCACATGCGAGCATCAGCGTGTGATGCAATATATAACTTCAAGAGTGGAGCCAACTCCCAAATCCAATTAGCACTCATAGATGATACCAGGATGGATCCAGAGTACTTTGCTTTGTGGAGTGCCGTGCAGACTTTCCGTAGGCAATCTGACCATGACCAAGCAATCCCCTTGTTAGGAGAAATAGCCAACACCCCTCCACGCCAGAGGAAACCGGGACCGCTTGGTGTGTTGGTTGAACGACTGCAGCAGGTCATGTGGCATCACTCGCACTTGACAGTTTTTGTTGACGAGGATGGGCTTCCAGTTGACATCCTTCATGCACCCTTGCAGGAAGTAGCTTTTCGCATCCGTCGTGCATGGACTCGTCACGTAGGTTCACTACATGCACACAGACATGACATGGCTGGGCTCCAACATGTAGATGTGGTTTTGAGTCGAATAGATCCGAGTTTTGATGAAAAAGGACATGGAATGCTCCGAGCACTCCAGAACGGCACCTTTTGTACCAATGACCAGTTGTTCACAGCCAAAGCAGCCGAGGATAACTTGTGTAAGTTCTGTGGTGCCAATGACTCCCTCCAACACAGGAACCTTTGGTGCCCGGCTACCGCGGCATCCAAGGCACAACTAGACCCAACCACTCTGCAGCTAGTGCTCCAGCAACCAGCATGCATCCACAGGGGTTGGTTTGGGGAGTTACCTCAGGCCATTGAGTTTCGTCGTGCATTGCAGGAGCTTCCTGATCAAGTCCATCAGTTTCATGAAGTCCCGAGCCGGTACTTCGATCATGACACACTGGACCTTTTCACAGATGGCACCGGGATGCATCCGGCCATCCCGCAAGCACGACTCGTGGCTTGGAGTGTTGTGAGTTTGGCTCATGAAGAGGATGACCCAGGACACATTGTGTCTGCAGGAGGTGTTCCAGGAGTTTGGCAAACCGTTGGAAGAGCAGAGGCTATGGGTGTTCTCAGTGCCCTGGAGTATGTTCACCATAGACACTGCCATGCTCGCCTCTGGGTTGACAACTCCCTGACGGTTAACCGCCTTCGAGCTTTGTTGCAGGATCAGTTGGTCATCACGCATGCCACCACGGACAGTGACATTTGGTTTCCAATTGCATTCTTAGCACATGTTCTTAGGACTCGAGTACAAGTAATTAAGATCGATTCCCATCAAGATTCCCTGGATGCACCGCCATGGAAGCAGTGGGCCTTTCGAGGGAACGACTTGGCAGACCAGGCAGCGAGCCAGGCTCTTCAGCGTCTCCCTCGCCAGATCCTCGACACTTCGAACCGTCTCGCATCAAGTTGGAAACAAGCCCGGAAGGCAGTGGTGGATTGGCATTCCCATCTAGTACGAGTTGGACATATCAGTGTCACTGCTCCAGCTACCAAGGCACCCAGTCCACCGAATCCGATTTCAGCTGAGAGTGATCCCGTTCATTCGATGGTCACGTTAGCCGATCGCATTCAACATCATGCACCTAGGTATATGCAGTTTCCCGGGTGGCTCAACGTTGTCAACTGGCTCCGAACCCTAGGCACAGGTGATCTCACTGCACCTGAATGGGTGAGCTGGTATGAGCTGCAGGTGAGCTTGCAATTGAGCACTGGACTCCGGGGACTTTCATCCAAACGGGGCAATGCAAATTGGACTGTAGATGACAAGATGCAACCATATGATAGTAGAACTAGCACACGTAACATCGCCAAGTGGATCACGCATGGCATGAGAATCTTTGATAGTTCATGGACACCCAAACACATGAGACCAACCAATCACCGCTATCAATGCTGGACGATGGGACTGCGAATGCGATGGTCCAAACAGGCCAAAACTGCGGTCTACGAATGGTTTCAGGTGAACTGGGGACCAAGGACGATCGATAAAATCAGCCAGCTGCAACACTTGCGACCAGCAGATGATGCAGGGACACCGAACGACAACCATCATGAAGGAGGACTACATCGATTTTGCCGGATGATCCGGCAGGATACATAGAAGTCTTCTTGAGTCACCATGTCCTCCGCAATTGCCGAGGTATGGGATGTAGCCGACAAAAGGAGACAAAAGGTTAGTTGGTATATCCCCCATTGTTATTGATTATTTTAACATATTGTGCCTTCTTGTTCGCCATTAATTAACCAGCTAGTCAACCATTGTTTCTTGATGGTTAGTACTTAGCACTAACCCTCTCCCATATGATGCCTATCAGTTCCTACACCCTTTTTTTCCGGGGGTTCCCACCGGATCGACTGCTCGTGCGCGATGACTTTCGGAGAGATCTCCTTGAAACCATCACGCAGATGTGGGTCAAAGGCCCCTGGCCCCTGTACCCCTGGTGCAACCCATGCCAAACCCCAGGTTTCACCGGAGTGTTGTTTCTTTACGTTCCATTTTGCTCTTGCTTTTTTTCTGTTTCCATAGCAATTTGAAGCCTTTTTATGAATGAGCCTTTTTTGATATAATCTAGCATAGTTCCTTTAGCTCAGTGGTTAGAGTGATGGTCCTGCTGCTGAAGGTCTTGGGCTCAAGTCCAGATTTATAGAGATATTCCCTATAACCTTCAAAAAGTTCAAACATGCGAAGAAGCGGCAAAATAATCAGACTAGCCTGTGTTGGGATGTTCATCCATGTATTTTTGAAAGGATTTATGACTGTGGTTCTGACCCATAGACATGTTCACTGGAAGATACACATCGACTACATTGCTGTGATCTTGGGCCCATGAACAAAGTCATGGATTCGACTTCACCTAATTACCGAACCACACTCTGGCACCACTTCGTGTTGAACGTTTCGTGGTGGAGATCACAAACTCCCTCAAAAAACGGATGCAGAACTCACAAGGGAATGCAATATGAACACCATCAACAACAACAACAACAACAACAACAACAACAACAACAACAACAACAGCGACAGCGACAGCGACAGCAACAGCGACAGTAACAGCAACAACAACAACAACAACAACAACAACAACAACAACAACAGCAACAACAGCAACAACAACAACAACCCATGAATATCCGTGAATGGCGATTCTGGAATGCTTATTCATTTAGTAGTAATCACATCCAAGCACCAATGTTGTTCAACAAATGGTGGTTTCTTCAAAAAGGCGAACCCCGAAAAATGCTTGGTTTTTACTCAGAATGATTGCTATACAGGATGATTTAGGGGTACCCCTATGGCTTACGAAACCCCCGGCTGATGATCTGGTCGTACTCCCACCACGGTGCTCCTTCAGTTGCGTCACCAGAGGACCAAGGCCCAAGTTGTCTTCTCGCGAGTCCTGAACGCAAGGCGCATAGCGGCCAGGGAATCCCTTAGAACGCTGCAGGTCTGAAGGAAATGGTGATCAACCGTGGTTATCTCAGTGGTGGGCAATGCTGCCTCCGAAAATAAACATGGTGGATAACCTCTATATATGCGCTGGTGATAAACATGGGAAATCATATCTCTAGTGACTCTAGTCATTTTTTAGTTGTCGTTGGAATTCAAAGATCTTGGAACTACCAACTATGTATGGGGGTTAGTTCACCCAGCAACGCTCCACGTCCAGAAGCGCGTTTTGTATTGCCGCTTTGCAACCCATGGCAGCATCTAGGGCCCAACGGGTGACCACACAAGCGCCGGGGGTTTTGGTAGCTGCGCTCCCTTACTTTGATCAACTGTGCCACAGTTGGCCTCTGGTCAGTCAGTGTGGGTGAACTGTCACACTTGTGTGGATGATGCCAAGTGAGGATGTGCCAAAGTAGGCTAACGAATAAAACGCCAATAGATGATGATTTAAGGATTTTACTTTAGTAGGAAACCATTGGCTTTGGGGGTACGCCTATTTCGGCACATACCCATGTGAAAACTTGTCTGTGGCTATTGGCATGAAACAAGCTTGCCGAAAAAAGTGCATCGCCCGCCCATGTCAATAAATTGTGGCACCATCTAGGTCATGTATTGCCTCTAACACAAAAAACTGAGATCCTGCTCAAGAATCCCTGCATTCTCGCCCAAACAAAAATGTTCCATGAACGGATGAGCAATGTCTCCGGTTTTGTAAAAACTAGGTATGATATTGGGACAGCCTTTCTGTTGGAGGATTCTTGCAGGTCCTACTTGTTCATGACAGGAACCCCAAACATTACTCAACCATTAGCAACGATTGCAACCAAGTTAACCGTTCAAACAGGCTGATACTTCCCTCCACCATCGGTCAACTACATATTCTATTATTGGAATCATCCCATCTGATTGCGTGTCCAGAAGTCATGAGATCCCTGAATTCAAAACAACATGGTGCTTTCTAGCGGGGAAACCCGTAAGCGACAGCACCTTCGTTTTCAATCAAAAGCTCCTTTTGGGCAACTGGGCTTGCAGCTCCATTGGTCAGTTAGGCCCATCCTAAATTTTCAAGCAAAGCAACGCCTTGCAGCATAGTCGATGAGTATCCCTAGCACCTGCGACACCATGCGACCGCATGCGACACCTGTAGGGCTTTGATCTCTGCTGTCAGCACCTTCATCTGATCCTGCAACGTACGATGCTGGAGGATTGCTCCTAGAAACACCGACCGATGCACCGGCGGTCGAGTTTCATCAGAACTGGTTTCCCAAGTCTTACCAGCAATTGAGATATGCCCTTGATAAACCAAAGTAGCTTGACCTGTATATCGTGATCAAAAAATGTGATCCTATTTACGATGGTCAATGATGGCTGATACTGGCTGTTCTAAGAGATGCTATCCAACAATACCCGACAACAAAATAAGTTTTACCAATACTGGTCCCGTTCCATAATGCCACTATGTGGCCCCTGCAGGCTGCTGTCAAAATGATGAAGCACCAGAAAGAGATCCCCAACAACTCAACAACTTCAATAGAACCGAATGGATTGATGAGCCATCCAGTGATATGGCGCTGGGCTAGCATTTATGCCATAGGTCCCAAAAATGCACACCGCGTATGTCTGAGTAAAATTCTGCTGAAAGGTTCATACCATTTTTTGGTGATGGTGCCAATCCCAATCATGTTGCATGCACTGCATGTTTCTCATGTTTCTTTTTTACCCCAAATGTTCATCTTCACGGAACCAACTCAAGCATTCGGGAACGTGCTTTCCTTGCATATTGGTTGCACGCCATGGGGCATCTTTGGTTGGCCCTTCGTAGTTGTTGCTACTGGTTTTTCCACCTTGCTGTTGCCCACAATTGATCAATATTAAGACATAGGTAAACAGCCACACCAACTGGGTGTGGTTGTTGCTTTAGTACCCGCCAGCATTGATGAGTATCAACTATCAACCCATATCAATTACTTCAATAAGCATATTGACCATAACAAACCCTCCTTTATCATCACTACATAAATGTGGCTAACCATCACGAGCCAATATTCACCATCATAAATCATAAGCCCTTAACAATCACAAAACCTAACAATCATCAACCAGTATTGTTATCACTAATAAATCACAAGCCCTTAACTGACCATTGTTATGTCAATGGTTGGTACCCTGCATCATGAAGCATTCACCGGTACCAATGACGGGTACTAACGACTCGCTGGTGATGCTACTCTTGCAGCTCCTCCATGGAAGCGATTGCCGCAGCAGTCGGTTCCTGGCGCAGTGGCGAATACGTTTCCGGACTCCACGGTGCTATAGAAAGCATCAGCTTGATTTAGTACCAGTTGATGATTATTCACTGAATTTAGTACCAGTTGATTGTTGCTAAGTGAATTTAGTACCAGTTGATGAATCATTGACTTAAATCAGGATCATACATTGATTCATGATGAATGTGATTCAAAAAAAAAAAATCATTAACTGAATTTAGTACCATCATAGTGGGAATCATGATCTAATAATCATCAACTAGTACTGGTGAGTGGTGAATGTTTGGGTGCAAGCTCTACATAGACTTGAGTCTGTAAGTCTACTATGTAGACTATATCTTTTGGGTCTAAGTCTACGTATGCAAATTCTAGGTATGCATACTATCTGGAAATGGGTCAATCCCTAAAAGCGGCCGGGAAATGGGCGTTTCTCAAAATATCCCTTACATCATCCGGTTTGTTCACCATCAATTGATAGCAATAAACCAACCATAGCGGCTTGGGGTTCCCAAGCTAAGTTGAGAAACACCCAGCCATAGTGGCTAGCAGTGGTTTATCCTTGGTAACGATAGCCATGGTTAGTGCTTACCTGTCGGATGATCAGCCCAGCGTCCTGCGCAACAGCCACCGGTTCAGCCGGCGGCTCACGGGAAAGGACCTCAGGAACCACGGTGCGGAGCACCCCTTGGAGGTTGGCAGCAGGTCATGGGCTCACTGCGACTTTGACGGGTGCTTAGTGACGGTGAATGGTTGGTGAATATGCTGCCGAATGATAGTCGATAAGCTGGTTGACCGTGGCTCATAACTTGGTAATCCTGGCTGTTCATGTTCCGAGAAGGAATGGCGTTGTCCAGTTTGCCATGGTGTACCCCAAAGTCACTGGTGGTTTCTCTATTAATACTGCAATCACGATCAACTTGGATGGTTACAAAGTTAGTAGGTACCACCATTTCTGGAAAAAAACGAATCAACATAATCTGGTTGGTGGTTGAACCACCCCTGTGAAAAATATTAGTCAACCAACCCGTTGTTTATAGATATTAGGGAAAATAAAAAATGTTTGAAACCACCCACCAGTAATTAATGATGTTCGATGGGATAAACACCTGCTCGAAGTGTGTGATGTTTAGTGATGATCCATATTACCAACAACGGTTAGATGTGATGATGTAGGGGTTGGGATGGGTTGGGTATAACTAGTACAACCAATGAGTTGATATGGTTGCATGGCTGCGACCGAATGGTCACCAGTGCTGAACACAGCTCGGACTCGGACACGACCACCTTGCGCCATTTGCTCGAGGTATTCCACCCTGCAGCCGTGACATCCCATTTGAATCAAAAGTTGAGATGCTAAATTTGGAGTGCTCAATAGTCAACCGAAGTTGGACAATTGCCTGTAGTACAATTTCTAGTAGTTCAAAAGTCTTGGAGTGCCAGTGGTGAGGGTCTACCAGCTCGTCATCCACAGAGCCGTTGATTTTGATGGTCGTCCAGTTCTCTCGTGGCTGATGTAGTTGTTCATTGATTGCAGGAACTTGTTCATGAACAGCTGACTAGAAGTCAAATGGAAGATGCTTGGGGATAGAGTCATACCAATGAGCTGCTATTCTGATTGCCATTTGGTATCATTTGGCTGTAATAGGGCACAGGTCATGTGGAGATCTGTCTCAGAAAGTGTTTTTTGAGGCTTCAAAAAACTTCACCAGCCAGTGGCAACCCGTTCAGAATTCTGAAGCACAGTCCGTTCAAGCCCCAAGCGTTAGCGATTCGCTGGTGCACATAACAATCACTTGCAGCAGTTCTTGGTAGATACAACAGTCAGATGGCGAATCTTAACAAACGTATTGTATCATGATTGTACACTAAAATAACCCTTATGAATCATAGTTAATTAACCATACTGAAATTGGTTGACCCTTCATCATTGTCTGATTGATCTGAGCCCTTATCAACCATATGAATCACCTTATGAATACAGTATGTATATATGTATGTATATGTGATTAATCATTATCAAAAAACCCTACTTAACGCCATCGTTTCCCATCAGTCAATTGGCTTCCTAATTCATCATCATATCATGAACTCACCATAGGTAACAGCATGGTTATATCCATTAGCACAACAGTCTCCATGTCAACCATCAGTCAATGAACCATCAGTCAATATGTTGACCATGTTCATTAACTAGTCCATTAGTTTCTACTTGGTGGTTTCAACACCCATGAAAAATATTAGTCAACCAACCATTTGTTAATATTTTTGAATGGAAATTGAAAAATATTTCAAACCACCAACCAGGTTACTGTTCACCATCGTTAACCCATACAACGCAATTGGCTTCCCCAGCAACGGTCACGGTTCGTCCGGCGCCCCGTCGTCGCGTTGGTGTCCGCCTCTTCGACACCACTTCCAAGTCCTCGCTTTGACGCGTGCGCTGCTGGTGGTTCTCGTGTAAGGCCTGGCGGCGACGGGGATATGACCAATGGAAGTAAGTAAGATGGCTATGGGTCAATCTTAACCAGCCAACTAATGGAGGATAATCACCAACAAAACTAAAGGATAATCAACCAACACTCAAGTGACCACCAATGGAAGTAGGCAATATTCAGGAACCTGTAACCATAGCAAGGAAACTATAACCATCATAAGTAAGCTACAACCAAAAAAAGTAAACATAGAAACTAACCATAGGACACTATGGGTCAATATCGACCAACCAATAATGGGTCAATATTGACCAATAAAACTAAAGGGAAAACAATGGTTAATGATAGGGGAAACAGGGGTACGGGGTTTTGACCCACAGCCATATTAAGGAACCTGTAACCACTGTAACCATAGAAAGTAAGAGCCCTAGCCTATAACCATTGCAAGTGACCTACAACCACAATAAGTATGCTATGGCAATGATAAGTGACCTGTAACCGATAACTATTTCAAGGTATAAGTATAGGACACTAATTAGTATATCTTATTTGACAATACCAATAGTAAGGAACCTGTAACCATAGCAAGCCATCTATAACCATAATAAGTAACCGTAATAGGGTTAACTACTTCTGACTATAATCATTATAGGTCACTTAAGTGACCACCAATGTAAGTAAGCAATAGTGAGGAACCTGTAACCATAGAAAGCAACCTATAAGAATAATAAGTAAGCTATAACCATAATAAGTAACCATTGAAAGTAACCGACCTATAATCACATTAAGTAATTAAGCTAGGAATCATTAGCCAGTATAGTAAGTAAGCTATGACCATAGAGAGTAACTAAACTATAAATAGTGAACTATAAACCTAGAAAGTAACTTCTGGACAGAGCAAGTAAGCTATAACCAATAGAGCAAGCAACCTATGCCTATAACCACAGTAAGTAACCGAGAACTATAACCGTGGTGATTGTAAGAAGTGGCGCTTCGCAGTGGGGACATCTCAGGGCGAGCCAAACCACGGAACCAAGTGATGACGGGACCGTTTTTATCTTTGGATATCACCACGGGCATGCCAGACGCAACGTCACGGCAACCAGCTTCCAGTCCAAGCGGCTTGCCTGGTGAGTAATACCCTCAAATGGTGTTGGTACTTCTGTAATTCCTGACTGAGGGCTTCCTTTCTTTGTGACCTTCCCAAAGAAAGCATGCAATGAGGAAAATAGTTCTTTGACAAATCGTTTGGCGTTCAGAAGATCTGTGTGGATTTTCGTTCCAACAAACCATTAGAACCGCTGCAAGGAAGTTTCCCCGATCAAAAAATATCATACTGTAGAGGAGGTGTTGTCTTATATGGGCAAGGTGGATCTGTACCACATATCACCAAACATGGGCAACATGATGCAACATGAACATCCGACGTGCACTGTTCGCCTCATTCTCGAGTTGTTCACCAGCATGACAACAGTTGTTCGTAGCCGCCCCAGATCAAACGATGGTCGATAGTATGTTGTCTTGAATCAGTGAGGACCATCTTTATATTCACAATCAACCACCTACTATTTTGCTTGGAATTGCTGAGAAATGGTCAACAGTGTCAATCATGGTTAACGCATGATGATGGTCGACCATTCTCCACCGTCATCCACTATGATAAACCAGCGGGTAAAACCATTTTGAACTTTCAACTATTCATTGTTGTGAATCAAAGTTGTTGGTTGGCATGGCACCTTTTTGACAGAGACCACTAGCCAGAAGCCTTTATGAAACATTAAAAGGAATACCTCCCCAGCTTGGCTGTGATGGATTCACTGCTGAACCTGACATTTCTCCAGTGCTGAGATCATCATCACGACTATGATTACTGTACTGGAAACTGAAACGATGGCCTTGGTACTTGGCCGCTGCCATGGTGAGCAGCGCAGGTTGTTAAGAGCCCAGTGGTTCCACTGGAGAATTCACCATAATGAACCCACTGGGAACCTCAAACAAAGCATATGAACCACCACCCAGCGACCATCAAACCGAAGCATATGAACCACCACACGAAGCATCATTAGCTTCGGAACCATCAACCACCAAAGTCAATAACCATGAATATCATGAATCAAACATTCAACCAGCTCACCACCATCTATGTCTATGTCAAGTATCTTCCATAATTTTTGTTCGGGTATTGTGTAAAAAAATTGTCAGGCTATGGCCACCATATGGTGGTTTCTCAAAATATGGGACCCCCCAAAATGGTTGGTTTATTGCTATAAATGACTATTATTGGATGATTTAGGGGTACCCCTATTTTGAGAAACCACCATATCAGGATTCCCCATACCTCACCGTGCCCCACTGCGCATCCACCGTGAACTGCCTGGCCTGGCGGATCTGGCTCAGTTTCACATCCCAATCGCTGCGCTCCACGCGTTCGCCCAGGTCGCGCAACTGCTCCTGGTCGCGTCCACGACCAGCACCAGCCGTGAAGGAACGCGGGAATGCAGCAGAAGGTGGTGGGATCGAGTGTTTCACCAACCAACCAATGGTTATAGCTGGTTTTAGTGGTTAATGATAGGGGATAACAACCAACAATAATAGTGGATATACCAGCAGAAAATGGATGCCTTAGGTGGTTAAGGCCATGTTCAGGCGATGTAGCCAGAAACCTCTGGAGTTTTACCGTGCCGTAGATGGACTTTCCATGGTGTCTCCGGTAGCAATTCATCACGCTGAACAAATTGCAGGTGGCTGGTCTAAAGAAATCTGGCGTACGTGTGATGCCTACATCTAACCTTGAGCTAGTCACTGGCTTGTGGCTCGAAATGCCACTTGCTCAAATCTCCCCAAGAGCTTCCTTACATCAACTTCCTTTGGGGACCAAGTCTAGAATGGAAGCCTTCACTTCTTGCAGAAACTCTTCGCACTTTGAAGCGACCAAATCGCCAAGACATACCAAGACCACAAAATACCAAGAGTAATGAGTACCTGGGTTGTAGTCGAAACCCTGTTAGTAAATCTTGATCCTAAAGTTTTGGTTGGCTAATAGATGCGGCGGTCATTGTCAAAAAGTCATAAAAGATAGAACTCTGATGATTGTTGATGTCTATGACAGTACCTCTGCAAATCTTGCTGGGTCTGGTTTCCATGCTGAATCTTTTTACTCGGACGACGAACTGGAGGAATCTGAGCTGGAACTAGAACCGCTGCTGCCAACACTCTGATCATTTGTTTTTCTTTGATGAACATGTGAAGGAATAAAACATAGGACTCTGATGATCATTGATGTTTATGATGGTACCAAAGTCGCTTGGTTTGCCAACGGGTGGGTACCTGACTACTGGGGGCACTTTTGGGCATCGCTGGAGGCATCGAGAAGCATCGCTAGAGGCATCGCTGAATACAAGGTCATTCCTGACATGCTTTCCATGCCAACATGTCAACAAGTATACTCACCATATAGTACCTGAGACTACAAATGGGCATCGCTGAGCATCGCTTACCCAAGAACTGCTTCTTTTGAACTCCCCTACAACCACAAACAGTTGCGGCGGTCTTCATCACGGAAGTATTAAAACAAGTTTGGGTCATGCCTTTACTAAACGTATTTAACCCGGGTTTTGACTCCAACCCACCTGTAGCTGCCACATTGATGGTTTTTTGTCTGCGGCCAATCAAACATAAAGTGGGTTGATGCTGCCAATGAGGCACCTGACCAAACTGCTGATGTTTCCCGTCACGGAATTTGGTACTTTCCCAGAAATAAATTGCATCTCACTTCTCCAATAAATCAAGTCAAACTAAAACTCTACAGAATGCTGCTTTCCCAGTAAATTGTGATCAGCACTTCACCATGCTGGAACTTGGTTATCATATGCCAGTTTAGTTGTCTTCTCACTTACTAATCTGGCTGTGGGTCAAAACCCTTAGTCCCCCTGGTTCCCATATCATTAACCAGGCTGTTTTCCCTATGAAATTGTTGGTTGTTACTATTATTGTTCCCCCATGAAATTGGTTGGTTAACTGCTTGACCCAGCTCGCCATCTTAAAGATTTCCCCAAGTTTCACATCGTCAAAGCCATGGGGTGGCACAACTTCGGCGCAACTCTGCATGGCCTCGCGGTTCTCGAAGCGCGTGCGCAAGGTTCGAATCTGTTCCTGCCGCCATATCCGCAGCGGAAAATGCTGGGTGAGGGTTGGTGATGGTTGGTTCTGGGTGAAGCCGCCCTGGTTGATGATGGTTCCCCACTGCTCCAGTGCTACCTTTTGAGACTGTACTTGGGGCTGGTTTTTAGGGTTCAGTTGTACCTTCTAAGAAACTACTTGGAGCATTAGGGGTTGATGGTTGGTGCTGGTGATGCTTGTTCATGTCTACCCAGGATGAAGCTAAACCCCTGGTTGATTAATAGGGGATAAGCCCCAAAAGCCTTGGTTTCCCACGAATATGGTAACCCCCCCCAGCGAATCAACCTGGGGTTTATCGATCCTGGGTAAACGTTACGCATTTTCATGCTGAGTACTGGCGATCGATGGTCACGGATGTGTTTCCCATCACTTTTTGCATCAAGCCGTGCCACCTTGGTCGAGCTGGGTCAAGCCCGCACCTGGTAGTGAATCCTCATCCCAACAAAAGGACAGGTTTAGTAGATTGACCTACCGCCACATGGTTATGGGTCAATATTAACCAACCAATAATGCGGGAAAATATAGGGAATACAATGCTTAATAATAGGGGAACCAGGGGCACAGGGTTTTGACCCACTGCCACATTGACCTATCGCCATATCATTCTTGGGTATAAGCCCCAAAGAATGGAATTCTTGCCATGGTCGCTGCTTGTCACCAGGTAATCAAAGCTCACCAATCAATCTCCCGGGTTCTTTGGGCTCGCTTTGTCCAAAATCATTGGGCTTTGATCTAACAGCTGCATGGTACCTCCAAAGTCGCATGACCTCCAACATGGTGGTTCTGATTGTAGAGCCACTATGCTGTCTATGAACTTGTGCCAAGGAAATTGCTGGTCATATGCCCCATCTTTCAAGCGAAGCTCCCTGATGATTCTGGTTTGCAAGTTCAGCGACAAGAATCGTGGAGAAAAGTCTGAGCCTCTGGCTCCATGTGTCAACAATTTGGGAGTTTGAGAAACTCACCGAGCTCCTTGAGTACCCATGTGTGGGTAAATGCTGGTACCACAAAGATCTATAGTGGTCCCTGCTAAAATGATCATCATCATCATCACCATCACCATCATCATCATCATCATCATCATCATCATCATCATCATCATCATCATCATCACTCTTCACTCGCTGATCATTTCTGTATGTTTGGTGGGTCCCCCAAACCTGTGGACAACCCCTCATGGCCACGCTTGTACCGTACCCACATCATCCTACATAGTTTCCGGCACTGAAAACTTGCGGGGGCACGTGTCACCAGCTTATAGATCCAGTTGGTACCAATGACCCACCCTGGCTCAACATGCTGGTGATCGAATACATCTCAAGCTGCTTGAGTCAAGCTCATGGATCTCCCATTCGTCAAGTAATTAGCTCTATTGTTGGCAGCCAGCAAGCACCATGACTGGTTGGTGGTTGAACCACCACTATGAAAAATTAGTCACACAACCAAGCACTTGTAAATACTGGGAAAGGTAAAAAAAATGTTCAGAACCACCGAGGAGCAACCCTTAACCACTCCTTCTTTTTTGAGCCCGACAAGTTCCTGTACACTGTACATGTCTGTACACGGGTGTGGCGTCCCCAGTTTCCTGGGAGAAAACCATCACTTGCCATCACTCGCTGATCTCTGATCGCAGCGCGGACCAATGCGGGGTAAAGCCAATAAGAAACTCTGCCAACAAGATGGCTTATACAGCGTTAACCTCTTAATAATACTGCCCCCCAATAAAGTACGCCAACTGGCAAGTTTATTCTTTAGGGGTCAACATTAGCAGCTATTCGATCTCTGGCCAAATTTGGGTTTCTTTATTGGGCACACCGCATCAGTAGACATTGAAATCGATGGTGTTGCTGTGAAAGTGCATCACCTTCCTGCGTGACTGCAAGACCTTGCCGTGCCGGGCCGTGCTTGGCTAGCCATGTTGCCATGTTCGAACTTGCACTGGTGAGAAGCTACAGCTTGGAAATGAGCTATTTGATTGATGAAAGAATCAACTGTTGATTGTCAGTACTTGGGTGTTTCTCAAGCCATAGGGGTACTCCCGAATCATACAGTATATTGACCATTTAATATATAAGTACACTAAGTAGACCATCCATTTTGGGGGTACCAACATTTTAAGAAACCTCCACTTAACTCCTGTCCTTTCCCAAATGCGAAGACAATTTTTGTGTCCCACGAGATAGCAGGTCGGGTGATAGGGAACAATTGCTCACAGGCTTGTGGTGAGGTGATTCACATGGTGACCGGCTGCATGTGTCGCTTGAAACCTTCGAACATCCACGTAGAACGAAGATTCATCTCTGAAGAGGTCATCTCTTGTAAGGTTGTCTCCGTAAAGGGGACCCCCAAGCGGCCCGTTGATTCAAAGTGATCATGGTTGACGCCTATGGACGGCAGATTTTCGGGCTGGTATCTATGGTGCCAACAGGGGCACAGGTTCATTGACCAAAATAAGGCACGTGGATAGGAACAAGGAATGACTTCACCTCTGCCGCGGTTCGCAGTTGATGTACCCAATAGAATCGGCATTATCAAACACACAGCTGTCTATGTGGACCCTTTACAGCTGAGATTGTGCGTTGGCAAATCAACATTGCAGTAATCTTCCAAACATAGCCAGGACAAGAGCCATGGAGCCACCGATTCAATAGTTGGGTGCTGAAGGGAGCATGGGAAACCAATTACATTCACGTTGTGCCACCGCATGTTATTTGCATCAGCAAACATCACCTTCTGAAGATCCTGGTGGTTATCTACTCATCATTGCTGACTGCCCTGGGTAATAATCAAGAATAGCAATCAAATTCAGAGCTGTTCTATGTCCATTCGGCTTTTGGTCAACGGTCAAACTCCTGCTGGTTATCTGACTCACCGGCAAAGCATCATCAAATTATCAAATAATTGCTGTTACCAGTAGCCAACGCTGGAAAAGCTCAACATCATGGCAACAAATTCGCTTCCATCTGACAGCCCCTAATCAAGTAATCTTGACTAATTAGTTCGCTTGCCATGGTTAATATCAGGTAGCTGATTACAAACTCATCAGTTTCACTGGTTCGTGGTTAGTTGCCTTCCCATCCTATCCCAAGAAAAATGTTGTGGTCAGTTGGAAGCCATCATCCCCAGGTATGGTTGAAACTAAAAGTTGTTTGAAACCACCACGTTCCCACGTTTCCGTTCCATGGGCGAGCTCGGGTTTAGGAACGTGCCTATCAACCAGCTGATTCACCACTAGAAACCATGATTAGCTGGTGTATCTACTGTTCTCAACCAGCTTACCAAACATCACTAACCTGCAGATTGACCAATGTCAGCCAGCTCAGTAAGTATCAATCAGCAGCTTACTAACCGCCATCAACAAGCATATTATCCACCCTGAAAGCAGCTTATCAACCCATCATTCACCATAGCCATCCACGTCGTGTCCCAGGTACCGTGGGACCGACGCGGCGCGCCATGTCGTCATGGAAAGCGCAAAGGCTCTGACCCAGAAACGGAAGATCCTCAGTGAAGCGATGGGAGAACTGGCCATGGTAATTTATGAGGGAAGGTTATATTCCAACCAATGGCTGGTTATAATGGTTAGTAATAGGGGATAACATAGAAACTATAGGGGATGATATACCAGCTATATCTGGCCATGGGTCAAGCAGTTAACCAACCAATTTCATGGGGGATAATCACCAACAATAAGAGGGAAAACAATGGTTAATGATAGGGGAACCAGGGGTACGGGGTTTTGACCCACTGCCACTTCCAACTATGAGGCCTATGAGGTTGATGAACTGACCACCATAGCCATGGTAGCCATAGGCCTTTCTGAGGTGGGTGAAGTAACCCTGGTTTTAACGCTGAACAAATGGGTGATCAAGCAGAGCAAAGTCATGGCGGGCTTCCGAATGCAACTCACAGCTGGGGCCGACCCAAAGTAGCCAAGGATACCAGCTGCTGGTACTCCCGAAGTGGGTAGGTTCTACATACATGGCGACTTGGGCCAATATTGACCAACCAGCTTTCATGGGGGGTAATCACCAACAAATCTATAGGGAAAACAATGGCCATATACATTGAGATTACATGTGGCTCTTTTGGAAAACTCACTGGTTTATGGTGAATATAGCCAGACTTAGATGGTTTACAAAGCCACAAACTATAAGAACACTACTTGACTGTGTTGAAATCTGTTGAATCTTGGCCGAATGTTGTCCACTCGTATATCCGCCGGGGCACTAGTTGACCATCATCCAACCTGCCGGAAAGTCGTTGGGCATCCCCTGCTGGTGTTGGGGGTCTGACTTGGTGTGGGGTCGGTGAGGTAAGCAACCAACAGCAGCAGCACTTATGAATACATAAATTTTGTTGAAATATATGATGTCATGTATACTCTCATGATACATGTAGGTGAAAAGTATTCGTTGATAAATAGACATGTATGTATGTGTATATATATATATTATATGTTTATGGAAATATATGCGTATGGAAACCTGTTTGGGGATGTTCTGGGGAGGAAAAATATCGACAAAGTGTTTTCGATTGCATTTTTTTGTACACCCAAGTCATCAGTGATGTCTGAACTCCAAAGAACTGTTTCTTGGGCGGTTGCAAACAATGTCCCAAAGATGGGGAACACTTATGGGCTCTGGTGGATTGAAGCCTCGTGGTCAAACGGACCGGAAGACATGTTCCACACTGTGCCTATAAATCCCTTGTCTGCTGTGAGCAAGCATGATGTAAAGATACAACGTCACTGCCATACTACCCATCCCAGTCCATCAACTTTTGGGTCTTCCATCAAGGCATCCCAGAATGGCCTCGTTCATCATCGACTAATGTATGGGAACCATCCAGCCAGGCAGCGGGCCCCCATTTTTTTTTGCCATGGCTTCCAATAACTCACATGTAAACAGTGTCAAAGGCCCACCGGAAAACCGCAAAACACCCATTTTTACGAAGGATTCCTGTGATGACTTGAGGTCATCATCGCCAAAGAATGTCTTTGATCGTTGTAGCCCCAGTTCATCGGTACCCAGACATAGGCCATGTAGCTTAGCAGCCCCTTATCATCCAACAGCTGTAGTTTCGGGGCCGACAACCAGCAGGTGAATCACCACCAAAGCAACCAAGAGTGACATTTGATCGACCTTTACCGTTGGTAGTCAACCAAGAATAGGAACGATCATAAAACAACAAGCACCAAGATGATCTAATATTAACCATGAATCAATCATGAACATATGATCAACCACTACTACTGATATATGATCAACGAAAAAAATCGCTAAAAATCAGCTCCTAAAATCTCTACATGGTTCAAAGACGTTGACAACCTCCACATGTTGCCATCGAAATCGAGGACCGGCACCTGCAGTCGTCCAACAACTTGGCCAACATCATGGAGTCAGTGAAGGCCTCCCAAGGAGTGGAGCAGCGAAGCCAGCGATGTCTAAACAATTTTGGCGGCTAGACATAAACATGTTTAGACATCAGCCAAATGGCTATGGGTCAATATTAACCATCAACATTAAGCAACTATAATAGGGAAAACAATGGTTAATGATGAGAACCAGGGGTACGGGGTGAACTGACCCACAGCCAGATTTGTTCATGTCTGTAACAATTGTCTAGTATTAAACATGTTGAAGCAGCTGATGTTAGTGCCAAGGTATAAAAATCAACATGTTAACCAGGTGATAGTGACAAGGTATAAACAATAAATTAACCAGTGACAATTTATAAGTGGTATATTGTGGTTGACCAGTTAATGACTATTTGTCTAATGGTTGATAATATGATATGTTCACAGTGGTTAATAGTGAGTGATAATGATTAATGATGATTGATAGTAGCTATTTCTGGTTACATTCAATGGTTTAGACATCTTGGCAAATAATATGATTAATGATCAATGATGATTAACAGCATTGATAATGTGATTGGGAATGGTGTATAAATATTAATGGTTAGAAGGTAACGCCGTCAATAGTGATTGATAATGGCTAATCATGACTAATAGTGACTAATTGTGGGTAATAATGGTTGATTCTGACTTGTTGTGATGTAACGGGTTTTACGCAGATCCAATCTTTCAGTTTTGCGAACGGTGTGCATGGCAATCGATCTATTCATGTGCACACCAGGTACACGACTGGTGAATGTTACAAATCGCCTCTCGAAACATGAAGAGCTTGCGAAGGTCTCAGGTATCTTTCGGCATGGCGTACCTATGAAAACGACAGTGAGGTTGCCCGTTCCCATGGTACCATAGAGCAAATGAAAATCAAATTGTTTGATACAAATGGGCGCCGGACATTAAATTCCACTGCTGATAGTTGCATGAGCTTAGCAGCTACCACATGGGGGGTTCATCCTTTACATTAATCATTGATAAACCAACCATTTCGGGGGGTTCCCTACTTTGAGAAACCACCACATGGTGGTTTCTTAAAATGGGGGTACCCCAAAATGGTTGGTTTATTACTAGAAATGCTTAGTAAACTGGATGATTTAGGGGTACCCCTACTTTGAGAAACCACCACATGTACCATTTCATATGTTCTGTCATGGCTGAAGTCTGGATTCCCATGGAACTCCTGACACCCTTCGTATCAAAAAAGTCTTCGGCTGGTTAGTTAACTCTCCACCTATACAACATAACAAAAGGCTGAATCATTCATCTTGCATATGTTATTGCATGGTGATGATTTATTAACCATCTAACTAGTTGGTATATGGCAGTGGGCTAAAAATCTTGTACCCCTGGTTCCCCTATCATTAACCATTGTTTTCCCTCTTATTGTTGGTGATTATCCCCCATGAAATTGGTTGGTTAACTGCTTGACCCATAGCCAGATATAGCTGGTATATCCCCTATAGTTGCTAGTTGTTATCCCCTATTGGTTACTATTCCCTATTAGTTGGTTGGTGAATATTGACCCCCGACTACCAACTCATGGGGTACCCCTCCGACAAACCCCCTCGCCCCTCGACGGCCTGGTTGGCGCCCTGTCCCTTGAAGGGTGACATGGGATGAGCAGCATCGCCAATCAGAGCCACACGTGACGTCGGCGAATGTTGAGCACAGCTGCCTCGCCGGTTGATGGGTTGGTGGGTTGGTTGATTGGCCAAGAATAACATGCATGAGATGGCCCTGTATGTATATTATATACATATATCTGTTGTTGCTTATTTATATATGCAAGCCGGATCTCTGTCTGTAATGGATATATTATGTTTGTTGGCATACGGTATCTACACTTTATGTGCAATCAGATCAAGCAACCAATGCTATCTTGTTTAAGACATTGTTTAATCATAACAGGCATATACTTATTTAAATGCAAATGTGGATATGTAGCTAATTGTGAATAGTCATCAAACCAGTGTCATTACTACTCATACGTTGGTGGCCAAGTATACATCCTATGGTGGTTATAAGCAATCTCGAAACTCATCAAGCCAACTAACTGCTTAAAGTCAGTTCTGTCTCTATTCCGATTAAAGGTTGCTGGTCAAATATTCCTGTTGGTTTTCATCCCCTATCAACCATTACCTAGCTTATTATCACAACCATTAACGAGCTTATTAGCCATTTGTTCTTAATCCTCCTAGTTATATCCACTATGAACCATCATCAACGATCATCAATCAATATAAACCAATCTTACCCATCGTTAACCATTATCAACCACTATTAACAATTATTAACCAATATGTACCATTATTGACCACTATGGACCATTAATATCCATTATGTAACCAGCTTATGTGCCATTTGCTTCTCAATCTGCCAATTGTATCCATCATTAACCACCATTAACTGACAATTATCAACCATTAAGTAACATCATTACCCATCGGATGCTGCTTATATCTTGCGCCGCTTCATCCAAGACACCGGGCTCGTGGTCGAAGAGGCCACCTCCCCGCATTCCGCTGAGATCCTGAGCAAAGGAGGCCTGCCGAAAAGGCCTCGTGAGCGTCCAACGTCCGACGACACCTAGTGAATGCCATAGGTTTTGGCGATCGAATCATTAGCAAATTAGGCTAAACACGATCTAATGGTGTTGAATCATCAGCGAATGGTGTTTGTACGAACGTCCGACTACAGCTAATGAGGGAGTTGTGTGGTAAAAATCTAGTACCAGAGACCACAAAAAAAACAATAAAAAAGATGTATTCACTAACTAGTATGGTTTGTTTGTGTTCCAAAAATTGGTTTGTCATTACTATGTTGTAATGGACCAGTAAAACCAATGTGAATGGCTTGTTTAGTGAGTTGAAATGAGTTGATGTTTAGTACTTGATGTCAGCTTGATTGCTTGATATTTATAAGGTGTAAGTAATGGTTTCAATATGTTCTGGATCATTGATTCTCTAGTTAATAATAACTAATTACATAATTGGTTGATTGAGCATTGATAAAAATAGTTGATGGTTTTTCTTCAATGGCTAAATTTACGGCTTGGCTGTCAACTAGTGCTAATTCCGGCTTAGGTATGTACCAATTATTGGTTTGGCACTTAGCTATCAAGTGTCATGTGCCAATTGGTATTGAATTGGGTCGAATAATCCGTCAAAAATATTGAGCTAATTGCTGTACAGTAGTTATTTGACGGTGGATGAGTAAGTAAGTTGGCGATTCTATCCATGGTTTTAGGCGTATTCAGGACCAATGTTGGGAAATCACAGCTATTTGCAGGTGAATCTTGCACAAAATCTTATCCCGATAATCACTTGTACTAGGGGTGTTATGAATTATGGTGAGAAGGATAGTTAGCCCATCAATCCATCATCAAATATAGTGTCAATATCCAATAACCATTGCAAAACCACTGTGATCAACATTAGTTGCTACTAAGATCTCATAACATGAATAGTTAAGGAGCAACATCCACCATAATGTTGATATGTAATAATACACCAGCCGTAAACACTCTTGGATGTCCAATAGCTACCACTAGCGATTACGAGCATACTTGATCGACATCAGGATCAATATCAATTGCATCGGCATATGGGGAAATAGGCAACCTCAAAAAATGCAGGTATGTTAGTATAAATGGTTAATAGGATGATTTGGGGGGGTACTCCTACTTCAAGGAACACTCAAATATTAGTCAACCAACCAACCGATTGCTACTACTTGGGACAAAAATGTGACAAACACCACCAACCACCATATCATAGAATATCAATATCAATTGCATCTGCATGTTGATGAATTCATGTCAACCCTGGATTGATAAACCTCTGGTTGAGTAATTAGTAGAGGGCATCCCCTATAAGCCAACTAGTTTCCCATTCAAATGGTACGTCTCAATTAATAAACCTAGGCTTTAGCTTCATCCAGGGTTAACATCACCTGTATTGCTACCAGTCCCATGCTGTCATCCAACGAATGACAACTTGGATCTGCTGCGAAATTGCCGTGGACCGAGCATCAGTGCTCTGAATGATCTCCTGCTTTGGGGTGGTCGACCCGCTATCTACGTGTGGGGGTGCACCTGTGGTGGAAATGTGCGCATGAATGTTCCCTGCTTCCCTGCTCCCTACTATCGACGAGATCCCCTCATCATACTCTCTAAGGTTGACATCATTAAAACTAAAACACAGTGTCCTTTCTATAAACCGTGAGGTATGCATGGGATGTAATTTGGAGATGCGCATGGAGATAAATCACCACAAAGTTGCGGCATCTTGCAGCAATTAGTGTGATAAACAATTTAGATTTTGGTTACACTGTGTAGTTGCGGCCAAGGTTTGTTTCCTTTTCGTCTTTCACATAGTGCATATCTAAAAAAAATGAGTAGACCAACCGGCAGTATGAACACGCACTTATCCCAGCAAGTTTTGCTGGGAGGCTGCTCATTCAACGAACTACCTGTATGGGCACGACCATAAATGGTGTCCGGCATAGTTTCCTGATGTGTCTTTAGTGATTGACGGGTGCTCCCGTCTCAGTGGTTGAAACCGTATAAGGGATCCACAGGTATCCCAATAGTGGGTCACAATAAACCCTGCACATATAGTGTACTTGCATATACTTCGATAATCGTCTCACTTGAAAACTGGTGAACGCAAGCATGGTTAGTTTACTCAGTGAGGAATAGCATGAGCCAAAAACAGGCTCCTTCACCATGGCTCCATTCTTCCTGGCCATGGGCCCCCAAGTAACCCATGGGACACATCAACCAAGGTGCCGTATTCACTAGCCAAGGGGGAATGCATTTTCAAGGACCTAAACGAAGCACCTAACCATGGGCATCTGCCACAACTGAGGGTACCTCGGGTAACCCACCGGGGGCCACTGCTAGCCGTTGGTTTTTATATGGTAGCCGTGGGTATTCTGGACGTGACGATTAATGCATTCTCTTCTAGTAGATGCTCACCTAGCAATATTGGCAATTGAAAATCAGTTGATCTTACCATTCTTGGTCAATTGATCTAGCAGAGGGTACAGTATTCAAAGTATATCCATGTTTGCTTCTACAGTGACAAGCCTGGCTTGACCATCACTGACCGATCATGACCGATCATGTCCTTGTACTCGGGCATCCACAAAGAAGTTTCGGCCAGTGCTCTCCTTGCCAGCGGGTTTCCGTGTTTCAAACTTCACGCTGGGAGTGGGTTCCAAGTCAGTAGCAATGCAGGGAAGTTAACAACTGTCCTGAATTGAGACTGGAAGCCATACTGAGGAGAAGCTAGCAGGACTCACTCATGCTTAAATATACAGACAAACATCTGATTGTCTACACAAACCTTAATGAAAGACTGGCTCCATGAGAACATGATGAGGATTCTCCACAATGGTTGTGGTCTTGGACCCATGGATATCGCGTGGAGCAGTCTAATGGCGCATACTTTGGTAGCTCATAGTCACGCCCACCGCGTAGCCATCGATGCATTGTGGCCACCAAGCATCTGATAAATCACTGCAGCTGTATATTTGGCTGGTAGGTGCAATTCCAGCACCCCAGGGTTGTCCAACACAGTCTGCCCCACAGGTTGATTGGCTTTTACTGAAAGTTAGGATCATTCGGGAGCCCACAATTGATGAGTTGCCACCATTTCTTCAATTTTGGATCAGTTCATCCTGCACCCCAAAGCCTTGGTTCCCACCATGGCCAGTTGCTCAACTCTTGGGGGGAACAAAGCGGCATCCTGCAGCTCACAAGGCATGACCGCTACCGAGTTTCTCTTGGAGTTCTTTCTTGTCGCAGCTCTTCAGCTCTTCAACTCTGGCAGGATCCGTCACCGGGAAGGTCAGTTGCCACATGGCCCTTCCATCCTGCACGGCCCACAGGTGGGCTGGGCCCCCAACCAGGTCAGCCATGCACCCCTGCCCCGGCAGCCGCCTGGAAGGGCTTGAGAAACATCCTGGCCGAGCCATCGATGACTTGCAGGTTGCCATGAAGGCACTGTGCAGGGCCACGCTGGGAGGTGATGCCATTGATCATCCCGACGCCCAAAAACCTCACTGCCGCTGTCGGTCAGGGTGGTGTGGGTGCTTTTCAGCAATCAACTTCACCTGGTTGGTGGTTGAACCACCCCTACCAAAAATATACTTGTCAACCAACCATTTGTTAATGATTACTAGTGAAAACAACAAATGTTTGAAACCAGCAACCAGTCACAAATGTGCTTCAAAAGGGAGTAGCCTGAAAGTGTTTGGTTCCTTGCGAGGCAACATCAGAAATATCAATTTTCATGGCTTGATGACAAGGTTGGTAATCACACACTATCAAACTCTTGAGCTTCACCCTACTTTCAGGACGACTTTCTAAATAAACAAGGTCGAGAAGTTCTATGATTTCGGTTCAGCCTTGTATGATCATTCTCTCTGAACTAGCAATTACAAATGGTATAATCCGAGACGTGTGAATGAGCAACCTGAGTTGGACATACATCACCGGCTAGCCATGTCAATTTGTGTGGATGGCTTACTAACAGTTGGATCTACCATCCACCGCTTGCTTGTTGTCAACCCCAGTTGTTGTTCATTGTCGGCTTTATAAATCATGGTTCCTTGCCTGTTGAGCATTCCTAGCTGCTCATTGGCCATTACTCGTTGTTTATAAGCCGATATTTCTTAACCAAAGCATTGACCATGATTTGGCTCACCCTTCTGAATCAGTATTCACCACTAGTTGATTGTTGGTTGGTCGTCAACCATGCCTACCCAGCCACCATTACTGCAACCAACATTGATTAACCACTGATGAACCATGGATTACCCACCATTAATCGACCAATATTCATATTCACCAGTAATGAACCGCTCACCAACCATTAATCAACCAGTCATGAACCACTAAGTACCTACCATTAATCAACCATGATCAACCAACATTTAAATTAATCTAAATTAATCAACCATAATGAACCATTAACCACTAATTACCTACCATTTAAATGATCAACCAACATTATTCAACCAATCATTAGTACTAATGAACCCCTCACGAAGCGTTAACCATTCACCATGACCCAACATCGAAACCCAGGCGCCGTAGATCATCCTGGAGTTTCTGCTGTCGCACCGGAGATTTCACACCATCACAGGCCACCAGCACGTGGCTCAGCGCCGCTTCCCCAGTGTTCAACTGGACCTGGGAGGAATTCGACCGACCAGGAAGTCTGCAACTGAAGTGACAAAATTCAAAATGTTGACATCATCTTTACATATCATCTATCCAATCTAATTATATCATTTGTATCATCATAATTCAAGTGAAGTGATTTTACATGTTCATTAATCAATAAAGAAGTATACTGTGGCTATAAGAAGGTGTAGAATGGCGGGCCTGTCCCTCCAGTTTGCAATTGTCCGAGTCAAGACAGACAAGTGGCTAAGCAAGGCTTTGTATCTGAACACTTCGTTGTAATAAGCTTGCATGTTGAAAACTGGACCATTTTCCGTGGGGAAAGCAGCTCTAGCAATGGTGGAAGTTCCATGCCACCAGGTTGCTTTACCAAAAAGAAAATCTCTTAGCCCCAACAAACCGACGGCGTTGGGGTCAATCCTGATCTCCCAAGATGGAGCACTTCCCAGCAGAATGACAATGAAAGGCACACACCCCAATGAATCAATCCTGGGTTCAGCATTGTTTTTCAAGCATGGATCAACCACTACCATTGAGGTATCCCAAATAGATCCTATTCCCAGGCATCCTTCCGAACAGTTCACAGGCCCCACCCACTTCCCGTTGCGCTTTCCCCGCGCGATCTTCCCAGGTGGCGCACCTGCACCAGTCCATCGGACCTCTCGGTGTATCCCAGCACTTGCTGCGACCATCGGATCTCGGTGACTTCCAGGGACTGCAACAAGATGCGTCGGAGCTCCTAACGAGGGTGGTAGATGGGGTAGGTTCTGGTGGTTGCTATGGTTTGCCAACTAATGACCAACAACGTAGTGCTAGTGCTGAGTGGTATTGCCAATGGACCAATGGTGGCTAAGAATGGTCTATGGCATGGATTTCCCACTAGAGCTCGTTCAACTAAGAGCTGGATCACGGAATGTATGATGATCTCTACTGTTATCATGCCATTTCATATGTACATGTGTAACCATAGTGCCGGTACGGTTGATGAACGGGGAACACAATTATATGTCATCAATAGTTGATCGCATCACATCACGTGATTCAACCACATTATGGCCAGAAAACCATGGAAAACCAATGGATGGGAAGCGGCCAGCTATCACGAAATGAATGACTCTAACATCAAGGCGTGAACCTGGAAATCATCCACTACTATCAACCCACAAGAGGATCGAATCCATCCAAATTGTCAAGCCATGAAAACAATATCATGGTAGATCCATGTCAACAGGTGGTTCTCCAGCCTTTGTCTGGTTGGTGGTTTCAAACCCATGGAAAAATATCAGTCAACCAACCAGTTGTTAATAAACGTTAGGAAAAATAAAAAAAGTTTAAAACCACCAACCAGTTGTTGTTAACCCTAAAAACACCTGGCAGTGAACTCACCTGGTCATCGCTGAAAATTCACCAACTGCTGGTGGAAACCACTCCAGATCCTTGCTGAGTCACAAGTCTTGTCCATGTCTGTATCTTTCTTAGAATCGGGAAGCCCCAAAAATGGATGAGTAGGGGGTTTATTTACAGCTATTACTCTTATTAACTACTATTGGATTATTACCAATAGGGGGGTTTATTGCTCTTATTAACAACTATGACTAGCGGGTTTCACCAATAGGTTCATTCCTCTTATGAACTACTATTGCATGACTAGGGGGTACCCCTATTTTAAGAAACCTCCATGTGTAAATCTTGTTGGATTGACTCGTAATAACCCCCATAGAGCATGATTACCTCATATTCACCACCATGAATCAAATTAACAGATTAACCATAATCGATTACCCATGATTAGTTCACCAGAATGAAATTCACCATGATCAATTGACCATGATCAATTATCTTTTCTCGCACCTTTTCTCGAAATGACGCAATCCTTCGGCATTCGCGGAAGAGAATGGTCTCCATGAAGATGCGATCATTGAACACCGTATCTGTGTAGCCCCAAGGTCAAAGGTTGCAGTGGCTGATCCCCTTGACATGCTTCGGGCTGATTGTAGAGCAGTCGTAACTGTTTGATCTCTTGGTTGCCCAGTCTCTCCTGTAGCCAGTCATTGAGGCGCACCCGGCTACCGTGATTCCACTGAAGTCGAAGTGTCATAGCCCAAGTCTGAAACCGGTAGCACGATGGTCGCGCATGTGTACTCTTCCATGATGGAAAAACCAGCTTGATGATTTGAGTCAACCAAGAAGAAAGGTACCTCGTAGATTTCTGCATATCATACGGATGCCATCCATCATCCCACTCCCACTTGTTATTGGTTCCCACTGCACGAATCCCTCGACGACCCAGTGTAAGTTGCAATGACCACAGCAGTTCATACCAAGTCACCCATTCAGCATGCGGTTGTGGATTGTGTGAAATAGTTTCCATCCACTGCAACAAGGATAACCACCCGGAAAAACGAAGGTTCATCGGTGCAGCATCAAAGGCATGTTTGGCAATCTGAGCCAAATTGATCACCTGTACGTCAGATTGGCAAGGCTCCATTGAAATGTCCTTCGAGGACACCTCAGGGTGGGCAATGGACAACTTGGCCACTTCAACCAAGTATGCATGCCAATGTTGTTTGACTGTATCCAAGAATGACCATTCAGCAGCCACCTGATTGCTAAGCGAAACCAGCTCCAACATATAGGTAGCAAAGGTAGCACGAGCACAATGATCTGCATAGTCATTCATTCGAAAGGCCCACAATTCCCAGTCCTCAGCGTCCGTTGGATCTTGATGGGAGGCTACTTTGCAAATCTGAACTCGATCCCTCACCTGATCCAGAAGCGTCCCAACCAGTTCCCAGAGATCTGCATCACATGACATAGGCCCCGGAGACCAGGTCTGACGTTGCATAGCCCGAGTCCGACGGAACACCTGTTGATTGTCTACCCAGATACGACACGGCTTGGTCGTCATCGCTGCATAACTCAATGCACTAATCATGGCTGTGAGTTCACCACGTTGGACTGTCTGCCAAAGGCCCATCACAAAACCTCTGGATAGCGGGTATCCTGTAGCAGAGTGAAAGGGACCTGCAAGCACCACTGCCCACGATGCCAGTCGAGCGCAAGGAATTTTGGGGTGTTGTGCGGAACCATCAATAAACAAGTCCCAAACATCCAAGGAATCACAGGAACAGGGAACCTGTTCAAATTTGGTAACATCATCTGGGATCTGCAGCAACTGTTGTTTGTATTGAACCAGGTGGGAAGGCTCAGGCAACCATCCTCGATGAATACATGGCATAGCGGCATCAACAAAATCCATAACGGGCGATGGTACTCGTGCTCTCAATGGAGCTGTCGCCGGGCAATGCAGGTTACGATGAAGCAAGGAATCTGGTGCTGAGCAAAATTTGCAACTGGGAGTATCCACCACTTTGGCAGCATGTAGCTTATCTGCAGTGCAAAAGGTACCGATTTGCAAAACTCGCAGCATACTATGTTCCTCCAAGCTCCAAGCTGGGCTTATCTTGCTATGGGCAAAGTCTGCATTTGAAAGCCCATGGAAGTCATCTCTCTCCATTTGTAGGCTCCCAACCAACCTTGACCAAGATCGATGTAACCGAAAGACCAATTCCTGAAGTGGCATGACCAAGATATCTGCTGGTAAACATTCATCGTCCAGAAAAGTTGTTCCCTGAACCCACTGCCAGTTAATCCGTTCAAGCCTCCCCGCTAACGCACCTCCTGGTCCAGGTTTACGTTGGGAAGGTTTCAAGGCATACACATCAGCAAGCAATGGTCTCACTAAGATGGGGTCAGCATACTTGCGAAACTGCATCACCGTAGTTACCACTGCATAACACTCGGGGTCATGCATGCATGGATCAACCAACGATAATTGCACCATCGGGTTGGCCCCAGCTTTCGGGCGGTACACCGCTTCAACTGCCGGTGTGCGCATCTTTTGGAAGACTGCAGGGCTCATGTTCACCGTGGACACTGCATGCAAAGCACTCGGCCATGCTTTCTGACGGATGACCTTCAACTTCTGATGCTTGGGAGCACGGCTCCGTTTCAACCGCTGCCACATGGAATGCATGCCTAGGCATTTGTCTTTGACACTGACACTGGAACAACGACCCATGTATTGCAAATGACCACCAAGATCCTTGGCCCACGCACGAAGGGGTTTGTCTGCATCTCGAATGTCCCTACGCGAATCTGGATCGGTTGACCAAAAGAAAGTCTTTGGAGTATCAATACTCATATCAAACAAGTTGATGAAGGCTTCCAACTTAGACATTCCTTCGATGATTTCCATGGCATTCGCTCCCAACAACTCTAAGTTGTCCACGTAACTCACAAGCCGGAGTGTGGGATAGCGGAGGGACATCCATGTGTGAGTGACCACATTGAGTATGGCCATGCTGCAAACTGACAACGGGTCCCCCTCGGGGAACCCAGTACAGGAGCCAATGCCCTGACTGGGTTGTTGATCGATGAAGAAACGGCGGCATATATTGGACGTTGATCTCTCCCATGCATCAACGAATGAAGGATCTATGCCCAACTGCTTGGCAGCTGCAAACACCGGCTTTCTTGGAATCAAGTTAAAAGCTTTCACGAGGTCGCTGACTGCGCCTGTGAGGGCCTGGCCAGTGTAGTGGCTCTGTTCTATCTGTGCTTGGATATCCCACCAAACATCCATGGCACTGATGCCAGGGAGATTGCCCTTGATCCCTTCCGGCGCTATCTTGGCCAAAAAGCGCAAGATGCGTTTTGCACGGTGCGAACTCCAGATGCGATACAAGATTGGTAAAATTGTAATCGGCCTGTAGTGTTGGATCCTCTCTGCGTTATCTATTTTGGCTAATGACCACACCCCACCTTGAAGGAGCTGGGTGGGCCAATCCGCTCCGTCCTCCACTGCATGGAACAGCTGCAACAATGCACAGTGGTACTGTGGTGGCATTGCCAACAGGTCTGTGCGGCTAATGGCATCAAGTCCACGTGCAGCCTTATGCTTTTTCTGTCTCAACGCATGCATCCACTGCGACAACTCAATCCTAGGCATGTCCAAAGTTGATTTAGGAAGAGCAACTTGGATGAACTTGCAAAGGGTGTCCCAGTGAGCAGGATCAGTGAACTTATGGCGGTCCCATCTCGCTGCCCAATGAGCTTCAAACTCAGCATGGATAGCTGCGACACTGCCTAGCTCTTTGATCTGCAGGATGGTGTCACCTGGAGCTATATCATGGTCTTCTGTGAACCAGATCTTGGATCCAAGCTGTTCTATGACTGCCAAATTCCTGTCTCCAACTTGGACTAGCTTCGCAGTGTCGAAAGGCACTTCAGAAGCCAATACCACTGTGTCTGGGGTTGGCACTTCGACAACTTCTGCAACCTGGTCCGCAATGATCACTTCAAGCGGTGCTGGCGTTGACTGCTTCACATCACGAAAAACTCGATTGGTGTCCTTGGAATAGAGGTGCTTGACTTGATGGTTCCTACTATCATTGAGTTGGTCCTCAAGCACACGAAAATCTTCAGCAAACTGGTCAACAATCTCACAAACTTGATCACGCTTGGGAGGCTGATCCTCTGGGATGGCCTTGGGGTGATTGCTATTCCACCAGGTAACAAAATTTGGTTGGAAACCGGAAGCACGTCGAATGGCATGCCACAACGAAACTCTGTGTTCCATGAAGGTAACATCAATGCGTGTGCTGTGACTCATGTTGCGAAAGTTAACTAATCGCTTCAACTGTGCATACCATCTGCTATGTTGTGGTTTCCACCCTCCAAAGGTCACCTGTGGGTCTCCAGGGCGACCTGGCTTTGGAGGTGAAGGCTTATTAGGGAGAACATGTCGCTCAGTGGTTTGTCCTCTCCCCCTCTGAGCTGAGCTGAGCTTGGACTTGCCGGTCTTGACCCGATGTTCATCGACTGCTTGTTCAAATTGTTGCATGATGCTAGCAAATTGTTGAGTGGTGTTTGCATGGCCATCGAGTGCAGGAGATTCACATGCACTCATCATGGAAAACAGCAAAATCCATGTCCTGGTAATCAATGGGCAAGGGCATGTGCCAATGAAACCGTGGTTCGGGCATGGACGGCCATGCGAACCTGCCGTACAACACATGGTGATCCGGGAAAGGATCCGACTGGTTGACCACTCCAAGCAGCAATCTTTGCAAATCAGGGCTCAAGTAGACAAAGTCCTTGCGTGACTTGCCTTTGCAAGTGACCCCAGGGGGTATATTCCATCGCTCCATCCCTAAACTCTGCAGTTCTTTCCAACCATATTCTTCCCAGAGTTTGCATTCCTGGAGTTTGCCATGATGCTGGTTGAAATCCCCTCCAATGAACTTCAATCCTCGCTGGTCTGGCTCAACTTGTTTGGTGAGCTGCTGAAGCAAAAGCTCGGTTTGTTCACGAACTGATGCTGTTTCACTACCAGCCGCATATCCATAGGCAACACCACCATGGACCCAAGTCTGACCAACATGAAAACGCGCAGCATGAATGCGTGCGGTCTGGAACAACTCATGTGACCAACCTGCTGTCTGATTGCGAGCAGCGAAGCTGCTCAAAAACCCCACTCCCACATGTTTGCCACCAACACATCCCAACCCATTGGTCTTGTATGGCGCAGCAGCTCCCATATGGTAACGAAAAGAGCTCTTCATCCCCTTGAGCTCATGACGAAAACGTTGAGCACCTGGAACTGTCAAGTGCGACTCAGAAACCCCGTAGATCCCTGGGGTTGGCAACTCATGGCACTGCTTACCTTTGTTTGCTATGCCACTAGGGTTAATTACACCAAGGTTCCATTCTCCTGCTGCAGAGTGGGGGCCTGGGTTGGCCGCTTCACCCAACCTATAGCATTGGACAATGCAAAACAACTTGATGATCAAACTTGCAAAAGGGAACCGTGCTATGGTTCGTCCTGGCTTCATGCCAGGCTTGTCATGGCGTCACTCATGCTTGGCGCGCTTGTTGAGCAATGCCTCAATAGCTGTCATTTGCTCCTTCAACTGTGTCTGGATTGTGTTCTGCAATGCAGTCTGTTGATTGGCGATCTGGTGATGAACCTGATCCACGGATGTCTGCAGCTGCTGTGTCTGGGATTGTGTAACTGCATGTGCCGATGCGAGCTCTCTCAACTGGGTTTCCAACGCTGACACTCTGGGAGCAAGGGCTTCACCTGACATTGGATCATCTTCTGGTTGCATGCGTGCCAGCACTCTCTTCTCAACACTCTCTTCCAACTCCTGAATCTGAGTCGCAGTCAACTTGGCTGGAGCAGGGGCCGGTTTGTAGCTGGGCAGCATTGAAGCTGCTTTCTGCCATGGATCCACCATTGCATTGCTCTCATCAACTTCAACATGTGGTTTGGCCATCTTGGATGCTTCAATGCGTGGCACTGGAGTGGAAACACTCGGAGGGGCCGAATCCCTAGTGATCATGACGTCTCCATGGGACATGACATACACAGTGGTTGATGGGGCCTGGTGGGAACTTGCCTGCCACATCAAACCAGTCATATCTTGGCTTCGATTGTACGGTTGAAGCACTTGGGCAGGCCACTGCCATTGAGCAAACAGCTTCTGGATGCCAGCTTTGGTAGTACCGAATGGAAATGGGCCAACCAGGTACTGTGTTTTCAATCCCCCACCCAGAAAAGGCACATTCGGCTTGACATGAGAATGAAGGCTGGGTCCATCTTTGGCTGGCACTCTCAATCCGTAGCGGTGATTGACTCGAATCAAGCTTGATTGGACTGGGGCAACATTTCTGGCAGCAACGGCTTCCTCCAAAGTCATCTTCGACATCCACACTGTGTGAAAGTTCTCTGCATCATGTTTGCGGCCATCTGCACTTCTGGGTTCATAATAGATTCCGGCTCTTCCTGACCCCTTGGAGAGATCGGGAAACACAGGTGCAATCACTCGCATCATGCATACAAACAAAGCAGCATTGCCAGGCTTGGCTTTGGAGAAACCAGCGCTGACGAAATCACGTGCCCAGACATCCAGTAGAGCATCTGTGTCATGTTGTTCAGTGGGATGCCAACATCCACATGTGCAGTTTGTCTTGGTGCAAGTTTGCAGCTCAGGAGAGTGTGACAATACATATCGCACTGGCTTGGAACATACTTCTTCCCAATTCGCTGCGACTTGATCACGGTAGACCAGCACCTTCAACGTTTGAGTAGGGACCTGTTCAACCTGGGGACGAACCTCTGGCATCGCTCGCTGTACATCTCCATCTCCTTTCTGGATGAGCACTGCACTCAAAAGGATGGGCTCCTGTGTAGCCTTGCTCTGTGCAGGAAAACGAATCTGAACTCCAAGCTCTGCAACTTGTGCTGAAAAGGGTGCCATGACAAGGAAAGCCAAACCTTCGGAGGCCAGCTTTGGTCGGTGCATGTATGGTTGAAAACCTTGCTCGGTGGTAAGTACAATGCCTTGGCTCCCTGCCTTGATCTGATCCAAAGGCAGTTGCGAAACTGCGCGGCCATTCTTGTGACAAAACACGCCATCTGGGATATGGATGTCATCAGGCCCAAACGACACTCGGGAGTCATTGTGTTGATGTGGCTTTTTCTTAGTCTTGGCCACCCTTCCATCCTTGGTGCGATCCTTGACCACTGATTCAAACTCATCCTGCAAAACCAATCGCAATTCAGGTTTTTGCGCATTGGCCAGTTGTTTCAACATCATCCAGGGTCTAGTGGACTTGATCGCATCTGTGACTGCCTGCACTCCTAACCGGCTGATGACCAATTGTGCTCTCTCTGACACCCGGTTCATGAAAACCCCATGTTCGGACAACAATGCACTCAAAGCAACTTCCAACTCTGATTGGCCACCCAACACAAGCAATGGACGATTGGGTAAATGACCTTGGTATTGTTGAACCCATGCCATGTAGCGAAACCACTGAGCCATCTCAAGTTCCATGGGTTCAAAGGGACAGTTTGTTGAGTACGCAGCAAGCCATGCAATGGTTTGAAAACCACAATCATTTGCAAACACTACATCCCCAATGTCCGCACCCTCAACGACTGGCAAGTTCAATGAGTGGAAGAACGCCACTCCTTGGGACACTGAAGTCACCTGCATGTGATCAAACACCACTGGAATCCAATGCTTTCCCAGCAAGCAAGCAGAAAGGACTCTTCCATCCGTTGAGGATTGGCGACCAGCTTGGAACCACGGCTGAGTAAGAGCGTGAACATCGGTTTGGTTTTCCAAAACACATGGTGCATGGTGCTTGCAATGAGTGGCCTCAGCTACCATCCTAAGATAGTAGTCCATCTCATCCACTGCAACTGCTGCTCCCTGGAACAACAGAGAAAGCAATCTGTGCAAAGGTGCCAACTGAGTGGAACGAATGCTCATGTCGTCGGACAGATTCTCCGGATAGTTTCCCTTGATCAACATCGGTACCTTGTCCAGAGTAGTGTCCACATCAATGACATGCCCCAGTACCGTACGGTAGGAAGATGTCTGGTGACTGACTTCAAACTCAGCTTCCACTAACTGTCGCACCGTTGCATCATCGGCATGTTGGACTGGTACCAAGGTGCCTGTGTCACAATCAAAAATCATGACTTTGCCTGCGATCAAATCTTGGGGAAGAAGAATGTCCCACAACTGTTCAATGGCACCGCCATGAGATGGTGCTTCATGAGTGGCCATGTCATGCAATTGTGGTGTGACAACATGTGACTGGTTGGTGCCAAATGCTCGAAGTGCTCCTGTGGTGGGTTCACATAGTGAGTCAACCGTGTCCGTTCGTGGAGTCATGTCCATGTGTGCATTCGACGAGGTGACTGCATGAGGTGCATGTGCTAACTCTGCTCTTGACTCGACTTCACCATTCATCGAATCATCCACTGCTGGGGCATCATGGGGTCGGGAGGGGCATGGAAAGGTGGGCGACTCAGTTCCATGCATTGCATGAGCATCCACATCCGCGGGTACGGATGTGGGACATTCTGTAACCATCTCTCTGCATTCCTCGACACCATTGGACATCACATCGGGGGCATGGGAGGGACATGGAAAGGTGGGCGACTCAATGCCATGCATGGCATGAGCATCCACAGCCGCGGGTACGACTGTGGGACATTCTGGGAAAGATCCACTCAACTCTCCTGTCTCAACTGGCCTCACCGGGGGGGTTTGGGAGGGGCCTGGAAAGGTGGGCGACTCAGTTCCAGGCATGGCATGAGCATCCACAACAGCGGGAGCTGTTGTGGGACATTCAGTGGTATCCATAGCTGCAGCAGCAACACCTGGTCCAGTGGAAGTCTCGTCCATGTTTGCCAAAGCCTGTTGGAATTCAACCTCATCAAGGCCATGTTCATCCCCCAAAAAGAGCTTCATGATGTTTTCCCGGAACAACTGCATCTGAACCGTGGGATAAGCCGTGAAATATCCATCCCTGATCCTGAAGAGATCTTCACACAATCCCGCCAGCAAAACTTTGGGGTGCAAAGTAGGAACCATGGTCAACCGACTTTCACAAAGGTGTGCACGAATCTGGGCAAATATCCATGTTGCCTGAATAGGAGAGGCCAGTTGTCCAAGACCAGCCAACAACAATCGCTGTTTGTCTTCGAAATTCTTCATCGGCATACCATTGAGAATTGCCAGTTCACGTGGTGAAATGTGACGAAGCTGTCCATCTGATGAAGGGACCAAAGCCCCATACAGCCCAAACTTTTGCAATCGACTGTGTGAAAAGGCGGGTCGGCAACCACATGCACAATCATGACATTGGTTACCCCATGAATGCAAGGCTGTACCCATTGGGGCATTCATATCCAATACATGTGACCATGTGCCCTTGCCATAATCACAGAAGGCTTTGACTTCAACCGATGTCAATTGCAGGTCGTCCCATTCATGTTGAGGCAGGTTCATGAAGGCTGGAAACAAATGGGAAATGCATGGTGATGGATCAACCCGTGGCAAAGGTTGCAGGGTGACCTTGCCAAAATCCCCACGACTGAGCACTGTCCACCATCTACGTCGTTTTGCCGGCCACATGTCTGCCAATTCCAGCAATGTTTCGGATCTTTCCATGCGTGTCTGCTGCATGTGGTGCAGCAAGCATTTCTGAACAAACTGTGAATTGGCTGCGTTGGGGACACACTCTAACACAACCAAGTCTTTCTGGAGTAACCAACTTGCATAGAGGCCAGCAGGAAGACTGTTGGCCCTGCTGTCTTCCCCTTCTCTCATGTCACCCAATCCTGAAAATGGTTGACAGGCAAACCCAAATGCCATTGCACCTGACTGCGGAGCTGCTTCATGCATAGCAATCACTGTTCGCATGTGACTGATATCCCCTTGGACCACGGGACATGTGGCCACCTTGGATTGATACCGACAAAATTCTGCTTGCAAATCGTTCTGCACCACCGTCTGCCATCCTGCATAGGCAGCACCCTTACCGATGCCACCAATCCCTGCGCATGTTTCTGACAGAGTGAACAGGTCTCCCATGGTCTTGGTAGGGTGGTGTAACACTGCTGCTTGGTCATCGATCTCCAGAATTGGCAATCGATAGAAACCAACACTTGCATTGATCACTGTAACCACCGAAATACCCTTAGGTACTGCACACTTCAATCGAACTGCCTGGCCAGAAATGAGTCCAGTACACAAATGTCCGTGACGATGGTTCTCATCAATGATCTGAATGCGAGCCACTATGGTAGTCCTTCCACCAGTCTTCCTCATCAAGCATTCCTCATATTTGGGCAATCATTTGTAGGGTCCATCAGGGTGAACCTTCACAGCATAATCCATGGCGCAACTAGAGAGCAACGAGAGTACTACCAACCCAGGTCTTAGCACGGACCGGTTTCCCAGACTGGGAGGAGCCTGGGCCAAAACCTCCATGATCAATTATCTATATTGACCGTGATCAATTAACCATTATAATTATCAACCGTTTTAGATCACCAACAACTGGTCCAACCCCCATCCTGTCTCGGCACGTACAGGTTGGATCTTCTGCCACGGCCCTTCCCCTTCTTCGGTGCCTGAGCCGCAAATATGGTGAACTTGCCTAATAGGGCAACTACCAGGTAGATAGACCTACTGTACATGGTGGGTTAGAACCCCTATATCATCAATAAGCATGGTTAGTGACCACTTTGCTAGGTTGGTTATGGTTAGTTATCAGTTAGCTAAGTTGTTCTATTACTAAGGCAGTTGTGCTGAATATAATGATGATTAATGATTAATGATGAAGGCGACTCTCAACCAAGTTGTGGCGCTTGGAGGGACCACCTTCTAGAACCGTCGCCGGGATGCGAATCTCTGTTCTATTGGCATGATTTGTGGCAAACCAGTACTAGCCACTTGTCCCGCACCCTCGTGGATATTTACAGCTGATTCTGGCGAACTAGTGCAGCCATGAGTAACCATTGTGAACAAGCCAAGATAGCTGGTGGCTGATCGGTTGTTTCCCACGAAGCTGGCCTTGCTTCATGCTCACACAAGCAAGCAATGGTTGGCCACTTTGTCACTGAATTGCCTGTTCAAAGACTAGTTGTCAATGGACAAAGAAAAAAATCACCACTCCTCGATGCTAACTAGGATGCTTTACCAAGTAAAATGTGATCTTCCATTACCATATTGATGTCCCAAATGGTCTTTTGCATCACATCTATTGCACGTTTACATCTGCATGGGCTGCTGGCTTATGATCATGCCCACCGGCAATAACAAAAAACGAGAACAACAAGGACAAAACCGACAACAACAACAACCACAACAACCACG